>JAVSCE010004093.1:0-36481 GCA_032199065.1 Smutsia gigantea | reverse complement strand
ATCAACTCTCTGGAGCTGCCGAGCACCAGTAGCAATGGTGGGAATCACAGGCAAGCAGCACCAGCACCTGCCAGGTGGAAAGAGCTCTTACCTGCTTCCTGGCTGTGGTGCCTATCTCCATAGCCAGGTCCAGTGGGCTGAATTGGTAGGGAGGAGCCTGGGTGCTATTCCCCTGTAGCTGCTGTAGGTGGGGCCACTCTCTGGCTGGTCTGGTGTCATGGCAGGGGCAGCAGGTGTGTGGACCAGTGTCTGCCAGGAGGAACGAACAGCAGGCTGCAAATTGCAGTGGGGAGCCTTGGGGCTCCATGTCCAGCCAGGGCGATAGAGCATCTGAAGCTCCTGAAAATTCCTAACCTGCTGGGATGAGTGTGCTAGGACTATTTTGTCTACTTGCCCTTTCTCCTAAGCAGCAAGCTCTGTGTAATCTTTGTCCCTTAAGCACCCTTCTCACTGTTGGGAAGTCTGTCAAAGTACCTGCCTTTCTTTTGTCCTGGAGCAGCTGGTTGTATGTACCTGTTATCCACAAGTGGCTAGAATCTCAGTCTCTCAGAGTATTCCACCTGTCTTGGCTTTCCAACCCCACTAATCTCCAGAGCACCATGTAATGTGGGTTCGTGCTCCCAGAGCAGGTCTCCATAGCTGGGTGTTTAGCAGTCCTGGGCTTCTACTCCCTCCCCTCTCTGTTTCTCTTCCTCCCACCTGTATGCTGTGGTGGGGGGAGGCTTGGGTTCTGCCATATCTCAGCTTTGTTACTATATCTTTTTCTGTGAGGTCTTCTCTTTTCCCCCATAGAGGTAATCTGTTCTGCAGTCTTTGGGTCACTCTTTCAGGATTACTTGCATTTGCTGTATTTTAGTGTTATATGTGGTTTTGGGAGAAGGTTTCTCCCTCACCTCTCACACTGCCATCTTTTTCCCATCGCCCCTCTTTAGCATTTCTTATAAGGCAGGTCTATTTGCAATGAACTCCCTTTTTCTAGGAAAGTCTTTATCTCTCCTTCATTTTTTATCTCCCAAAGAGACATTCTTTAGGATTTTCTATATATAAAATCATGTTTCTGCAAATAGAGATAATTCAACTACTTCCATTCCAATTTCTATATTTTTCTCTTTTTTTTTGTCTGATTGCTGAAGCTAGGATTTCTAGTATTATGTTGAATAGAAGTGGTGAGAATGGGATATTGTTATAATCATAGGGAAAAGCTTTCATCCTTTCATCATTGAGTTTAATTTGAGCCGCAGTCTTGTTGTATGTGGTGCTTATCATGCTGAGATAGTTCCTTCTGTGCCTAATTTTAAATAATTTTTAATAGGAGTGGATGTTGAAGTTTGTCAAATGTTTTTAATGCATCTCTTGAGAAAATTATAGGATTATTTTCTTTTATTTTATCATTGTGATTTATTGCATTGATTGATTTGCATAAATTCGATCATCCTTGCCTCCAAGGGTAAATCCCACTCTACTATGGTGAGTAATCCTTTTAATGTGCTGCTCAATTCAGTTTGCTAGTATTTTATTGAAAATTTTTCAATCTATATTTATCTGGGATATTGGCCTTTAGTTGTCTTTTCCAGTAGTGTCCTTGCTTGTCTCAGTATCATAATAATGCTGGCCTCATAAAATGAGTTTTAAAGTGTTCTCTCCTCTTCAGATTTTTTAGAAGAAATTGAGAAGGATTGGTGTTAATTGCTTAGCTGCTTGTTAAAATTCACCAGTAAACCCATCTGGTCCTAAGATTTATTTTGTTGTGAGATTTTTATTACTTACTAAATCTCCTTGGTAACAATTGGTCTATTCATATTTTCTGTTTCTTCCTGATTCAGACTTGCTGAGTTATATGTTTCTAAATATTTTTTTTCCATTTCTTCTAGGTTGTCTGCTTTGTTGGTGTATATTTGTTCATAGTATCCTCTTACAATCCTTTCAATTTCTGTGGTATCAGTTATGTCTCCTTTTTTATTTTCTATTTTGTTGATTTGGATCCCTTCACTTTTTTACACTTTGTTAATCTAGCTAAGGGTTTCCAAATTTTGTTTACCTAATCAAAGAACCAACTCTGAGTTTGGTTAATGTTTTCTTTTATTTTCTTTTCTTTTTTGTTCTTTCATTTATTTCTGCCTTAACTTTATTATTTCTTTCTTATGTTAACTTTGGGCTCAGTTTGTTCTTTTCTAGTCTGTTAAATCAAATAGATTGTTTATTTGGCATACTTCTTGCTTCTTAATGTAGGCTTTTATTGCTATGAACCTCCTAGAATTGTTTTTGCTGCATCCCATACATTCTGGTATGCTTTGTTTCCATTTTCATTTGTCTCAAGAAACCTTTTAATTTTCCCTGTAATTTATTATTTTATCTATTGTTTGTTCAGGAGAATGTTGTTTAATTTCCATGTGTTTGTGAATTTTCAAGTTTTCCTCTTGTTATTGATTTCTACTTTCATATTATTGTGATCAGAGAAGATACTTGCTATGATTTAAGTCCTTTTCAAATTTCACTAAGACTTGTAACCTATCATGTGGTCTATCCTAGAAAATGTTCCATGTGCACTTGAAAAGAATGTATATTCTGCTGATGTTGGATAGAATATTCTGTGTATGTCTGTTAGGTCCATTTTGTCTATAGTGTCCAAATCTGCTGTTTCCTTATTGATTCTTTTTCTGGGTAATCTATCAATGTTTGAATGTTTATTTCTCCTTTTAGTGCCGTTAGTTTTTCCTTTATACATTTAGATGCTTCTATGTTGGGCACATAAATTTTTACAATTGTTATATTTTCTTGATGGAGTGACTCCATTATTATTATATAATGGCCTTCTTAGTCCCCTATTACCATTTTTAGTTTAATTTTTTTTTCAATATAAATATAGCTACCTCCTACCTCTACTTTTTTTCTTTTTTTGTTATAATCTGCTTGAAGTGTCTTTTTCTTCCCTTCATTCTCAGTCTAGGCGTGATTTTAGGACTAAAGTGAGTCTATTGTAGGTAACATTGTGTTGGATCTTGTTTTGTTTCTATTCAGCCATTCTCAGTCTTTTGATTGGAAAATTTATCTGTTTTTGTTTGTTTGATGGTTGATATTTCCTTGTTTTTGTTTGTTTGATGGTTGATATTTCCTTGTCAAACTTTTCATTTTGTTCATACACTTACTTTAATTTAATTGATTTGTCTGTATTTTCATTTAGTTTAATACACTTCCTTAAGAGGATTATTCTGAATTCTTTGTTGGTTCATAAATCTCCATTTCTTTATGCTGTTATTGGAGATTTTATTAGTTTCCTTTTGTAGTATCATATTTACCTTATTTTTCATGATCCCTTGATCCTTATGTTGGTACCTTTGAGTGATGGAATTCTTCTTCAGACTTTACAGGATACCTTTGGCAGAGATATTTCTTCACCAGTGAATTCAGTCAGGGATTCTGGGTTTGTCTACTGGTAACGTCTTTGGTTAGATGGGGCCTTCTATTCTGGTCTGTTTTAGGGTGAAGCAACAGTTGCGCTCTAAGGATGGGGATAGGGGAGGTGTGCCACTGGCTGGGAACTGTTGGACAGGACTGCTGACTTGGTTCCCTACCCAAGTGAGTCTATATGATGGGTTCTGTAGTTGCCTGAATTCTCTGACCAGGATTACTAGATGGTTGGGACTGGTTACTATTTGCAGTAGTAGATTGTGGTATGAATCAGCTTCCTTGTCCTGAGGGATTGTACAGCTCATTGATTGGGGGCTTGATTCAGGCCTTAATGCGCACTAAATATCCTGGTCAGGTGAACCTAAGGTTATACTTTGCAGATGGGGGAAGCAACAGGCTGTACTCTCTGTCTGAGTGTCATGAGGGCTTTTGAGTGGGCTACACATCTTTGGATATGCTCTGGTTAGGTTCCCTGGTCAGACAGGCTGAAGGCTTTATGCAGCAATAAGTGGGGCTACAAATTATATTACCTGCCTGGGCATAATGGTAGAAGCAGCTCTAAAACAGTAAATCGTTTTTGTCTTAGCTCAAGCCAACATGCACCCCAAGTTCCGTGGCAGAGAGGACCACCAGTTTTGCTCTGCAACTCTTAACTCTGACTGTACTTCTCTTGGCTCAAGTGCCACTAAGCCACATAGCTTCCAGGAGTTGTCATCAGCCCTCCTGGTCAGATTGGCCTAGAAGGCACTCTCCATAATGGGTGGATGTGAGTCATCATCTTGTCTAGGCATGGGCACACTAGGCTCTGGGGCCAGCAAAACTCATTAGAGAATCCAATTCAAGCAGATATGCACCCCACTGAGTTCTCTAGTCAGAATGTGCCCAGACTTAGTTCTGTAGATAAGCAAAACTGCTAGTTGGTATTGATACTTGGGCACTTCAGGTGTGAACTTGGTCGGCCAAAACTGTGTGCTGGTTTTTGCAAGCCCCTCCCTCCTCCATCACAGTCAGATTCCCAGTAACTGAGCCCTGCAAATTTCCAAGCAATCCCTGTGGCTTAAGATCAGAGTAGGGACTCCCACAAAGCAATCCACGATGCTCAGGGAGCTGGTTGTTCCCCCTGGATTCTGTTTTTCCACTGGAGGAATGGGAGGCTCAGAGAAGACATCTCCACATAGTGCTGCACTAGTCTGGGGAAGGAGCAATGTGGCCAATGTATAGCCACTTTTCTTACCCTTCCAGTATGGTATGTCTTGGTCACTGAGGTGTAGAGGGTGCTTCAGGCTCACCCTCATGTTCTATGATTCTCTCAGTGGAGTCTTGCTTTTGAGGAAGTGTTAGCTGTACTTCTTGTGAAGGGAGTAAAGTCAGGAATGACTTATGTTGCCATCTTGGTGATGTCATTTTCAGTCATTATTTCTTTAAGCTTATTGGTTCATTCTCTAGTTGTCTTCACCATCTGTGTGACTCCCATGATGCTTGGTGGTGTCCTTTAAATTTTCTTCACTCTTTTTCATTCATTTTTTCCTTTTTTCTCCTCTAATTAAATTATTTTTAATAACGTGTCTTCAACTCTCCTGATCCTTTCTTCTGCTTGATCTAGTCTGCTATTTAACCCCTTTAGTGATTTTTTCAGTTCAGTTATTTCAATTATTTAATTCTTTAGAAATTCATGATTTCTGTGTGGTCCTTTTAAGTATTTTCTACTCTGTTGAAATTTTTACTTTGTTCATGCATTGTTTCTTGACCTTAGTGTGACCTCAGTGAGCATCTTTATGACAGTTATTTGAATTACGTGTCAGGTAAATCATATAATTATATTTCAATAAGGTCAGTTTATAGAGATTTATCTTATTCCTTTGTTTGAAACATCTTTGCCTGATTCTTCATTTTCTTTGAGTCTCTGTATTGAAGTCTGCACATTAAGCAAAGAAGCCACTTCTGACCTCACACAGGAGAAGATCTACCCTAGTCAGTTCAGCTAGAGATTCTAGGATTCTCTCAAAATTTTGTGTTAGTTTAACACATTTTCTTTGTTCTTTGCAAGCCAGAAGGCATCAAGTGCATGCTATGTTCCACCAGTTCACTGGAACAAGAGAGACCAAAACCAGTCTGTTGAGCTGCCCCCAGAAGACCTGGATATTGGAAACTCCATCCATCTCTTTCCCTTTCCTGGGAGAAATTGGGAACTGGGTTTTATTTCCATCTTCCCACTCTGTGCTGCACTGGGTCATGGTGTCAAGGGGTTTATTTTGACTGCCATCCCAAGTATCCATCTCTGTTCTCACTTGTCTCCAGGTAGCTGGATCAGGCCAAGTCCCATCAGCACTCAGAAAGGCAAGTCAGAAACCTGTCCTTTGGACAGTCCTCAGAAAAAATGTGGCTTTAGATGCTAAGACCAAACCTCTCCCTCTCCAGAAAGAAGCAGGCAGCTGTAGTTTTAGTCTACTCATTGTATGCTTATCCAGGGAGAATAGCCATTGCCTCTAGCACTCCAAGCCACCATTTCCATTTTCCCTCAAGTAACTAGACTGTTCAGGGTCTATTAGAACTCCAAGATTGGAAAGACATATGCCAGTTCTTCAGGTCACCTTGGAGAAGTTGGAACATTGGATGCATGGATCAATACTTTCCCTGCTCTGAAGGAAGTTGACAGCTGGTGTTTTTCATTCACTTGTTCTGTACTGAGTAGCACTGAGGAGCTATGGCTTCTACCAGATGGATCTGTCAGAGCTTCCAGATTTGGAGAATAGAATCCAGTCCTCTGGGAAGCAAGCTCAGAAAAATTGGGCACTGCATTTATGAATCAACTCTTTTCCTCCTCTGGAAGAAACTGGGTGCTGGGGAATCTTTCCCTGGTCATACTTCACTATGCTAGGAGTAGGGATTCTAGTGGGTGCTTTGAATCTCCCTATTGTCTACACTGAGTTTGGTTTCATTTTTACCTGGGGTGAAGGAACCTTTCAATTTGTTTCTGGATTTCTCACAAATGGAATTTGTTCATAAATTGTTGCTAAATAAGTGTGTTTGTGGGGGAAATAAGGGTCCAGGGATTCCTTTCCACCATCTTGCTGATGTCACATCCTATATCATTTCCTTTTATAGTAAGCTTGCTAGACTTATATTTAACCTTGACTTTGGGAATACATTGGAAAACATTTTTTGTTATAATACAGTGGAAAAGATTGAGGTATCTCGGCTGGATAATGCTGATTGGATTACTCTACTCAAAAATAATAAATTGATTATTGCCAGTTTGAAGGCCAAATTCTGGAAATGTGTCCCAAAGCTTTAACCTTATGTGGGTAAAATTGTAATATTTCCAGAATATCTCACCTGGCTTTAGTACATCTGCATATCAATAGGCATTCAGAGGTGGAAAGAAGTATGGCTTTAGTGCTTTTGTATCATTCCTCAGGGGTGGAGAGAAGTTCATCTCCATATCAATGGGTAATTACTTGGGCAACAGAGGGCTGATCTGTATCTGAGAGGTGAGGGGCAGGGCCAGTTTTGCTGCTGCTGGAGCAGGAAAGAGAGAAATGGCCCTAGACTGCCGTTTGTAAGCAGTAAATGGATTTTAAACTTTACTTCTTCCTTAGACTGATTTCAGTTTTTAGAGGTATTTCCTCTCCCCGGACTTACACCTTATCAAACTGAACTTTAAAAAAATAAAGACCTAATACAAACATACAAGTTATGCTTATATCAGTATTATGGTAAATATTGGATGTCAGCCTTTGAGTACTATATTTTAGGAAAAACTTGATCTCAGAGAAAGTGAGAACCTTCTGGTAAAAAAGGAATGTTGTCTGAGGAACTTAAAGGAATAGAGGATGTTTAGCTTTGAGAAGAGTATGATATCTGTTTCCCAAATTTCCATCATACTATTGAGACAGGGATCATGAGTGTAGTCAGAGTAGGGTGAGGGCCTCCAGAAAAAGCAGGGTGGGATATTTACAGTCAGCAAGATAACAATGTGCAAAGAAGTCCCTTTTGAAACTCTGTGTTAAGCATTATGCTAAGTCAAGGTCACACTAATCCCCTAGGATCAAGATACCAGACTAAGAATATAGACATCTTCAGTAAGGTTAGTTAAAAGTCAAAAGGCCAGGAGCAATTTGGCCTAGAATGATTGAGTGGTTTTACAAATAGGGAAGGGTATCTCAGCATAACCAGTGACTTTACTGTAAACAACCCTAGCAAGCAGAGAGCAACCCAGCCCACCTTGAGGGCAGGGCAGGTGGTACAAGTCCACACCCCTAAGCTTTTTTTCATGTTTTGGAAAAATCCTCATTTGCCTATAAAAACCCCTAGACAACGCACCACCCCGGGGCTCTCTTGTCCCCTCCTGGCGTGAGCCGGGAGCTCTGTCCTTCCACTTTATTTCTAAATAAAAGCCTGTACCTTGCTCTCCTACCTTGCCTGTTTGCTAAGCTCATTCTTCGGCTTTGTGAACAAGAACCCCGGCATCACTATTATTTTGTAAATTTATACTTAGTCCATATTGCAAAAAAAAAAAAAAAAAAAGTTGAGCATAGAAAAACAAATGGAATTTGCAGGGAATCAGATTTAAGTAGAGTAAAAGAAAAAAAAATCTAAAGCCTAGCAAAGGAATATTCTGCTTCTTAAAGCATGTCAGCTTCCTCACCATTAGAAATGATTTAGCTAAGGTTGGATGACCCTCTGCATGGTATGTTATACCACGGGATTAGAACATTGAGTGGGTAGCTGTTGGGTCTGGGGGTTGCTGTTGAGGTTTTGGGGCAATTTGAAGAGCAAAGAAGGCAGTGGGAGTCGTTACGGAGCATACTCAAAAGAGGCCACTTTATTCTGCATAAAACTGTCCTTCTTATACTGCTACAGTGCTAATTCATGGTTGCATAAACATTGAAGATGTGCATGTGTGTGGCCTTCATGGCCAGGTGTCTGGCCTTCAAGGCCCTTATCTAGCTCCTTACTCATGGGTACACACACTGTGTTTTCAGGTGTCTCAAAGTCAGACACATCTGGCTCCATACAAGGCCAGACATATTTGGGGTGAAGCAGCAGACAGCTGTCTTCATAGAACAGTAGGGAAAGTGGGGAGGGGGGAGGTCCTTCCCTATAGTAGCTATTTACTCTGGATCAATTCTGAAATCATTTTTGTTTCTGAGTTTCTACTAAGAGGAGACCACACTTATTTTCAAATGTCCCTTGCCATTCCTGACTCATAGTCTTAATTGAAGAAAACAACAAATATTTTAGCAGGATATAATATTAATGTCAGTGACTGCACATGTACAGAATGTTTTTGAAAAAGGCATGTATACAAGGTAAATGTTAAGTTTGAAGGTGTGGTTATAAAATAAAAAAGAGAACCTGCCCTAGTGTGTGTAGGTTACTATTTGTAGGAAATGAAAGATAGCAGGCAAGGAAATTAATGAGGTTAAGGTCTTAAAGGCAGGTAAGTAGGTGACAAATGCAGTTCCAAAAGAGTGTATGAATAATGACTAATGAGTGACATAAGGGCATGAAATTGGTACAACTCAGTGGAAAATGTATCAGAATTCATTTGAAGTTCCTTGCTTATGCCTAGCAAACTAGGGGATTACAATTTGACTCTTGAACATCTAATTTTGTTTTAAGAACATCTTTGTGACTAAAACCCACTGAAGAGTATGGTCCACAACTTGGAAGCCATGTGTCCAGCTGTGTTGTTCAAATTAGAACAGAATTTAAATTGGAGTTTTACCTGTTTGCCACTTTGAGTCTATAAAGAGGGAAAAAAGCTGAAATTCCAATTAAGTACAAGCTAAGGGCTTAAAAGAAAGGTTAGAATTGGATCATATTTTACTTGAAATAAGGAGGCTTGTTCACCACAACTCACAAATTTAACTACATATTACATACAACTTTACTGTGTTACTTTTTCTGCCCTTATCACTGCTGTAATTCTTAAACTGATACATCCTCAATATGGTGCCACTGGTAAACAACTCAGCAAGGTTTTATTATGGGACAGTTACACATTTTGTGATTTATTTTCATTGTTTTAAAAAAACAATTATATTTCTCTAAATATTACCATATAGCAAAGTTACAAAAGGAGAGACTGAAAAGCATTCATGATGCTGAAATCTCAGAGAACTTAGGAAGGGAAATATGGAATTAACAAAGTAAAAAAAACGAATGACCGGTGTACTTTGATTATTCTATTTCCATTGAGTTAGCATTTTATTTCTGTGGATAAAGTGGGGTTCCTATGGCCAGGATCCTCACTGAACTTAAATGTAACTGGCCTGTTGCTATGCTACCACTTCCATACCTTTAGGCAATAAGCCATTATTGTGTTAATGTAAGGAGTTCTGCCCAGTGCTCTGCCGGAGACTGGGTGGCAGGGCTGCAAGGCTGTAGGAGAGCGGAGCGGAGGCTGGAGTGGTGGCAGCGCCGAGGACAGAGGCCCAGAGGACGGCTGTGTGGGACGGCTCTGCAGAGAGGCCCAGAGGACAGCTGTGCGGGACGACTGTGCAGAGAGGCCCAGAAGACAGCTGTGCAGAGAGGCCCAGAGGCAGAGACCAGCTTGCTGCATCCGAAGCAGCGGTGATAACACAGACTCACTCTGAGTGAACGGGATTTTAGTGACTGGCCTGCCACCTGGAAATAAAGTTGGGTATAACCTTTTCACCACAAGAACCCTTTGCTGTAAATTTCTTTGGTCACAGTAAATCTATAGCGAACTTGCCTGGAGCTAAAACTCATTTTGCAAGACAATTGGCGGAAGTTGACAGGGTTCATTGTTGACCAAGGAAAAAGACAAGCTGCCCTTATGGGAGGGGTGCTTCAGCCCATTGCCCCTGTGAATGGGGAGACAGTAGATTGTCCCCCAGTGGGCATGTGGTCTGAGGTGGCTTGCCTTCTAGAAGACTGAGCCCCACCCCAGGACTGGAGGCAAGTGGAGGGACACCTGAAGCTGTAGAACTGGCCCTTGGTATAGTAAGTAGATCCTTTGAGAAGCAGAGTGCCCGTGAGGCAGCAGGGACTGTGGGTTGGCTGCTTCTCACAGTATTAAAAAGCTCTACAGAAGAGACCCAAGAAATAGCGGCATGAGAACGTGAGCTGCAAACTTCTGTGGATTCCCTGAGGAGAGAAATGGCATTGATGCGAGAGGAGGTGGCACGAGAACGTGAGCTGCAAACATCTGTGGATTCCCTGAGGATGGAGATGGCTTTGATGCAAGAGGAGGCAGCACGAGAGCACCAGCAGCAAGGAGCCATTGGAGACGAGACGGCAGCGTTGCTGGGTGTTCTGAAGGAGGAAGAGGCCATCAAGGAAAAAGACGAACTCCCGAGGGAAGCACAGGCGGAGGTGGTACAAGAATGTCAAATGCGAAGCATTGACCTGAAGATAAGAGACCTTCTGAAGACTAAAGTAGCATTGCTGCGAGGTACAGTAGAAAAGGTAAAGGTTGTAGCAGAGGAGGCACTGGGGGTGGGGGGGAGAGGAAGGTGCCATCAGCCCCAGTAGTGGAGGAGCTGGAGAAAGATGAAGGGGTGATGCCAGAGGCACTGGTGCCTCCTGTATTGAAAGCACACCCAGTGGTTGCAAAGAAAATAAAGACCCAGCAGCTGAAAGTTCCCCAAGGAGAGGAGCAGCCCCCTCCCCAGGTCGTGGAGCACTCTATGGTCTGCCCCTATACTCAGGCTGAGCTGGTGGATTTGGGCTCCTGGTTTAGGCAGAAGCCCTCAGAGTCAATATCAGCTTGGCTCCTGCGTCTGTGGGACTTAGGGGTGGATGGAATTGTTCTGTTGGGATCAGAGATGGGAAAGCTGTCTTCCCTGACAACACAGCCTACCTTGAGGCAGCGATTATAAAATGCACATCAGACCCCAGGGAGTCACACCCTCCTCGACTGGCTCATGGCTGCACTTCGTGCTGTGTGGCCCAATCCGGGTGATCTACCATCCTCTCCTGTTAGGTGGCAGACATATGCTGAACTCCAACAGGTGCTCCGAGAGCTAGGCATGAGAAATGCCATCTATAGTCCAGAGAATTATGGCCCAGATGAAGAGATTTTCACTACTGGGATGAGGAATATTGTACTTCAAATGGCTCCTACATCCCTCTTTGGGTCTCTAGTAGCCATTCTTTCTCCTCACTTAGGGCATCCCATAAACGAGGTAACATGTACAGTAGCAGACTTAGGAGAGGCTGAAGCTATGAGAATTCAGAAAGAAGTAAGTCCTGTTGCTCACAAGAAGAATTTAAAGGGCCCCATGAAGGTTACGAGGACCCAGATGTGGGTTGATTTAATACGGGCAGGAGCAGATGGAAGGAATTGGATGGGAAGTCAAATAGGATCTTACTAGAATTATGGCAACAGCTGAAACCACAGCAGCAGTTCCAGCCATTAAGACCAAAGAGGCAAAGATCAGAGACAGAGCCATGAGTCCGGCCTGTGTGTTTATAAGACTTCCTGCTGGAAAGCAAGCCAACCTCACTCAAAGCCACACAGGAAGATGATTGGGGAACACGGTTTGACTGAGGGGAAGGTCAAGATATCTGCCCTGAGGGACCAGGGGGGGACCGGAGACCACATGATGGCTGGAATGGACATGCTTTGGACTTGATCTGCATGGGGCTTTGAACCTAGCTGAATCCTCTGGCTTAAGGATTATTATAATTTTTATTACCTGAATCTTAATTTTTATTATCTCTAAGTTGTTGTTATCCTCTGCTACTGTTGTGGAATCTGGTTACAGTGCTCCAGCTTTCTCACACAGGGACCATTGCGGAAGATGGAAAGCATGTAAATTGTAAGGTGAGAATCCTGGAGGGGTGGAGTGTGGATAAAGTGGGGTTCCTATGGCCAGGATCCTCATGAAACTTAAATGTAACTGGCCTGTTGCTATGCTACCGCTTCCATACCTTTAGGCAATAAGCCATTATTGTGTTAATATAAGGAGTTCTGCCCAGTGCTCTGCCAGAGACTGGGTGGTGGGGCTGCAAGGCTGTAGGAGAGCGGAGCGGAGGCTGGAGTGGTGGCAGTGCTGAGGACCGAGGCCCTGAGGACGGCTGTGCGGGATGGCCGTACAGACAGGCCCAGAGGTAGAGACCAGCTTGCTGCATCTGAAGCAGCAGTGATAACACAGACTCACTCTGAGTGAACGGGATTTTACTGACTGACCTAACACCTGGAAATAAAGTTGGATATAACCTTTTCACCCCAAGAACCCTTTGCTGTAAATTTCTTTGGTCATAGTGAATCTATAGCGAACTTGCCTGGAGCTGAAACTCATTTGCCAGACAATTTCCTTTGAATCAGCCTCAGGGATGACAGAGTATTGGTATGAAGGACACTAAGCATGAATTCACTTTGCCAGACTATAAGGACAGACAGTATGCAAGTAGCATTTTGTAAATGGAATTATATAAATAACTGAAGCACTGTCTAAATCACTAAATGCTGACTGCAATATTCTACTTTGGTTCTTGTGAATATTTTATAGAAAAATATAATCAGAACTACTTGGTGACAGGAAATTAGAGTTTATTCTACTTTAGTCATTTTCAATATAATGATTAAAAGCTGAGCTCTTGATACTAATGGGGGGGCTTGAATCTACACTTGAGCAAGTTATTAAATCACTTTGTTCCTCAGTCTCCTCATCTGGAAGTGGACATAATAGTACTACTTAATTCACAGACTTTCATGAGAGTGTAATAAGATAATCCATAACAAGTATTTACTGGTGACTCGTACAAAGTAAACACTCAATAAATGACCATTGTTGTCATTAACAAATATATATGTCTACCCTTGTAAGAGCTCTGTTTCCACAGACCATCCAGCAACCCTACCTCTGATGACAGAATCAGTTAAAATTCAGATTCTGGAAATCAATGTCTAAACTGTTCTATACTTAGCCTTTCCTTCCTACTTCAGATTTAACTAAAAAAAATGTAGTCTAAAAACTAGAGATTGAAAAGGCCTTTGGTATTACATGAAAGATCTCCACACTTAAAAACTTTGATTATAATGGAAAAACGTAAAATTATACATCTAGAAAGGAACACACACACGCCCACACACACACATACACACGTATATCATATTACTTAAGCTGAATAACAATCATGCTGTATTCAAAAAGCCCTGGACTCCATTACTTACTTGCATATGGAGCTTAATGTAGAAAATACACATGAAGTTTTTCCTATCACATAAATTTGTAGATATATGAAATGTTTTTTTTTTACTCCTTTCTATTATTTCCTATTGCTCAAGGCAATTGTTATAGAACTACACACTATAATTGGGCTCATCAAAACTGACTTGGATTCATTCTCTCAGAACTTTGATTACTACCGATAAATTGAGTCTTGCTAATTTCTTAATGGCTGCAAAATTGTTAATGTGTTATATTTTCCTGGCACTATATCTCATTTTACTACAGGCTTTTAAGACACATGAGAACCATGATCTCTGAGCCTCAATTTCCAAATCTGTAAAAGTATAGACATAAAATGATAACTATATTTATCATGGTGAGCATTTTGTAATGTATGTAGTTGTTGAATCACTATGTTGTACTCATGAAACTAATATAGTATTACATATCAACATTGCTTTAATAAAAAAAGAGAACCTGCACTTATCTTATGGGATTGCTAAAGATTAAATTGAAGTAGTTATAAGACTGAAAATTTTAAAGTTCTGTACAAATAGAAGGGTCATTGATTCATTCACTCATTCAATTAACAGTTATGTATTGTGCACCTAAAATGTTCCAGGTACCTTTCTAGGGCATTGTGATGTATCAGTAAACAAAGATCCCTGCCCTAGTGTAGGTTCTAATCTTGTAGTGGGAGACTCACAAACAAAATATAAAATAATGAAATTATACAGTCCACTAGAAAGTGGTGCTGTAGAAAAAGAAAGTAGAACAGTGTAGAGAGAATTGGGATTTGGTGGGAGAGTTTGCAATTTTTAATGTAGTACACCTCATTGAGAAGGTGATGTGAGAAAAAGTCTTGAAGAACTTGAGAAAGTGAGTGGGTATTTGAGAGGGAAAGTGTTCCAAGTATCGGGGGATATTCAGTAAGGACTTTAAGAGTTTAAGAATAGAGCATGAATGGCAATTTCAAAATAAATAAGTAAGCAAACAAATAAAGCAAAGAGGCCAGTATGATAAGAAGAGTGAGTTGGGAAGAGACAATTAGTAGGCATTAAAGAGGTGTTGTGAAGGATTAAGAGTAGGGCACAATTGATCATGTATGGGCTTTTGGTTATTTTGATGACTTTTAATAATATTTTACTCTTAGTGAAATGAGAAGCCCCTGAAAGTCCTTGAGTAGAGGAGTGGCCAGACCTGATTACTCTCACAACTATGCTGAAAGTACACCAGAGAGGGCAAAGAAGGGCAGCAGGACAGAAATCAGTTAGGAGGCCAGGGCCATAATGCAAATGAGAGATGTTAATGATGGTGTGAGAAGGATGAAAAGCTGTCAGATTCTGGGTATAATTTTGAAGATAGTGCCAACAGGTCTTTCTGGCTGATTGGATGTGGGGTACAAAAGAAAAAGAGGGACAAAAGATAACTCTAAATTTGGGGGCCTAACAACTGCAAGGATAAGTTGCCATTTCCTGAATGATGGAAGACTGAGAATGGAGAAAATTAAGGTGTAAAGAAGATCAGGAATTCAGTTTTGAAGATGAACTATCTGTTAGACACCCAAGTGAAGATGTTGTATAGGTAGTTGGATATATGAGTCTTTAATTTGGAAGAGATGAAATGTCTAAGCTGAAGATATAAATGTAAGTATTACTGACATATGGATGTTACTTAAAGCCATAAGAATGGATGACATCTCCAAGTTGAGCTTGGAGAATTCCCTGAGGAACTCCAAAACTAAGAAGTTGAGTAAAGGAAAAAGACCAGCAGAGGAGACTAGGAAAGAGTAAATGAGTGGGTAAAGTCAGATGAGAGTTATCATTGGAGATTCTGATGACAGCAGTTTCTGTGGAGTATTGAAGGGTAAAGTCTGGTTGAAGTGTGTTTAAGAGAGAATGGGCAGGTAGAATTCAACACCAAATGTAGACAACTCTTTCAGGGAGTGTTGCCACTATTCAGGGGTCAGAAAATTGGAAATATAACTGGTCTATAATGAAATTAGAACCAAAGGAGGATTTAAAAATACATATTTTCCAGAAAGGAGTAACAAAAGCTTAAAAACAAAAAGCAAGTATAATAAAAGCATACAGATAATTATCTATTAAAGAGGGAAAAATAGGCTACAAAGACTAGAGAGATGATTAATTTCTGGAATAGGTGAGAGAGGGTGAGGTCTAGTGCACAAGTGGAGAGAAATGGCCTTAGATAAAAGTATGGATAGCTCTATCCATGATAACTTTTGTGATAGCAGAATAATTCAGATGAATAATTTTGACCTTTGGAATTTCAAGTCCTCTGGAAGGCTGTGCAGGAAATATTTTGGAACACAAGGCTTTGCAACCCTCTCAAATATTACCATAATAAAAAGAGTAGGCCACCCCTTACACTAACTAATTTGATATCTTTAGGTTTCTGTACTTATCTGGCAGTGCATCTATCTCATCCAGAAAATGAAGAGATAGGTCTCTAAGGTATTTTTCATCTCTAACAGTTTGTGATGCCATAGTGTTCAGTAGTTGAGATTTAATAGCTGAAAAACACTCTCTATCCTCTCCAGAGCCTTTTTTCATATGTTTACTTGGTGTATGGCCTTGAGCAAGCTACATATAAACCAACCACAGTTACTTCTGGAAGGAGGCCTGCATTATGGACAAAGACAGAGACAGACACACAGACACACATACACACTTTCCTTCAGTCCTGTCTTATGTGAAAAGAGAGAGAGAATAACTCTCTTTCCCCTCTCTACCTCATAGCAATATGGGCTAGATGCATGAGAAAGAACTGTAAGAGATGCATGAAATACATTCAGAGCTATTTTGTGGCCCTTTTATAAACTGGAAATGGTTAACTGTATTTAACCATATACAGACTATCTGGAAAATTTATAGACTATCTGGTCTTTTATCCCTGCACCCAGCAGTTTTTATCTTGATTCAGGATTGCTTATTTCCTGTACTTTTCTTTGTCATTTTTATTTTCCTTGTGAAATTGGCCTACTTATATTTCTGCTTAATTATTGTCCTAGGAATTTATTGCAAACTCTATAATACTTCACACAAAGTAGCTCATCTATTGTTTATTCACTCCTAGATTTCTAATTTTAGATGTGATCCCTAGGGACAGTGAATATCCTCAAATCTCTGGACAAAATAGTTCCATGCAATTTTTATCATATTATCAATAAGTTTAGGCTCTCCACTAAGAGTCCTTGATGCATTCTCTTTTCTGTTGAAAACAAATTTATTGGTCCAAATTCTTACCCTAAATCTGTGGGAAATTGTTAGGCTGTGATCTTGACTGTTTTCTTTTAACCTTTCATTTGAACCCAGGCTTGATATGTGAACATCAGGGCTATCACTTTGCTGGGACTGTTTTGCTTCATATATACTATTGAAAATGAAGAAGAAAGAAAGGAAATTCAGTTAACTGCAGGCAGAGCAGAGATAGATGCTGGATACACTTGCAAGGCTTCTCACGTCTACTGCTGGGCACTTCTCAAAGTAAACACAGCTGATTTGAGATTTTGCACCATTATTCTTCTGTCAGAGATTTCATTAAGTAGTGCCATTAAAACACGACCTATGTGCCTATTGATGTTGTTTTTGTACTACAGTGGGATTCAGACTCCTGTTATCCAAAACAAAGGACAGGTGGCAGACCCTCTGAAGTACTGGAAAAATTTCAACCTAGTGGCCTACACAATGAATTGAGAGAACTGACACTGGTTGGAAGGAATTTTGGGGAGGAGGAATAAAGTCATGTTTATTCCGGATCTTTGGAAGCTAGTAATAATTTGCCTAGTTTCTAAAAGAGAAATCTTATATTCTAAACTAAAATAAGAAATAGTTCTGGAATTCTATTATCTTATGAAAAAGAACAGTCATATCCATTTACTTACAGTCTTATTTCTAAAATAATACAGTAAGACATTAGCCAAAAGTCATTTATTTACTAATAACATAATTAATTTATAAGTTCCAAAATATTTATTGACTACTATGCAACTGTTAAATTAAAATTATTTGGTAGATAATTACTAATCTATTAAATCAATAATTTATAATTAATAATAATTATTAAAATTATTAGTAGATTTACATCAACGAACAAGAAAAAGTTCATAGTATTTTGAATTGTGTGAGAAAAGCAATTTATGCAACACAAAAATACTGCCATCATATTTTTTAAAAGAGGATTAGATGTGTGTATGCATACATACATATCCATGTATGTTTAAGAATATGATAAAGGTATTATAAAATATATAATATATATAAATTATAGTATATGAAATATATACAAATATTACAAAAGTACTGAACTGTTAACAGTGGCCAGCTCTTGGAAAGATATTGGAATTAGGATATAGGAAGATTCATTTGTAAAATACATTTCTAAACAATAATCCCAAGATAAAATGGATGCAATCACAGCTGACCACTATTTTACCATTTTCTACGTTTTGTACATTTTCTATGATACACGAGTGCATCTTTTCAATTAATAAAATAGTAAACTAAGCCAAGTAAAAATATTCATTGAAAACCTATTTTTATCTTAGGCACCAAGGTTGCAGGGGTAAGAAAGAGCAGGATATAAAAATGAGTAGATGTAGCTCTGCCATGAAGAAATTTACTGTAGACCACTATTGGTGGTGTGGGGGAACTGTAAATCCAACCTCATCAGTATTTTGATAGACTCAGGGTGAATTCAGATATGAAGGCATTTTTCTGTGGGGAAAGTACACATTTTATGCCATCAATTCTTATACCAATAAGATGTAAAAACTGAGAACAATTATGCTAAACTATAAATCTGTAACATTTTCTGAAGAAAATGAGAATACTTGTAAATTAAGTATGCATCCCACTTTGATACAGACCTACATCTTACACTGTTGTCCTTGGATGGGCCTCAGAGCTCCAGGAGACTGAAATTGTACACAGAATAAGTCAAGTGTTGAGAAGGTAACCAGCTTTCATCACATTCTCAAGGAGCGGTGTTTATCAACATGTGGACTACTGACCACCTGCAAATGAATCTGTTATATTTGCAGATCTTCTCAAACTCAATGAGAACTTCTGGAGTTGGGACCTGGGATTATGCATTACCAATAAACTGAGAAATCACAGATTCAGAAGAACTAAGGGCTGTCCTTTTTCTAAGCCCTTCTTTGAATGTTCAGTTGTTTTAATCAGGTCTTGAACCAGAACTGAAAGGGAAATAATACAAAAATCAGATTCCTGGTGAACACTATTTTAACATGGGTCAAATATTTATCCAGAAGATCTCAGTACAGGTTCTAATCAGAGGTTACAATTGACCAAAGCAGATTGATAAAATTAGTTGAAAAGTTGGCTCCTCTTGAGAATGAACCTATAGAAACACCCCTGAGAAATGAATTTAGGATCTAGAGAGTCCAAAAACTATAGGGATTTTATACGCTATAAACTCGGACAACGTGACGTACGTCTAATTTCACCTTTTCAGTAGTTTAGGAACACTTACCACAAGAACATGCTCTGATATTCCACTCCTCTGTGATGTTATTTTAATCTAAAGATTTCACAAATTACCAAAACCCTGGACCAACCCAAGTACTGGATTGTCAATGCATTTTCTCTTTTTGCCTCCCTTTGAAATGAAAGCCATGCCTGATACTTTTCACTAGAAATAAAAAATGTATTAAGACATGTGTACTTCAATTTCATTAACGATTCCCATATTAAGGGTGCCTGCTCTCGAAACTACTTAATTTCACTGTTAGAATGGGGATGTTTAAAGAAAAAGAAAAGAACAACAACCTTAGGTTGCAGGAAATTATTCTGTTTTTGAGTTACTTCATAGCAGTAAAATACATTTTTTTGAATGGTATATTTTGAATGCTATAAGGATAGTATAGTAGGATTCAAATGGATGAAGTAGGTCAGGATTTTAAAGTCTAACTCCTTGCCTCAGGCAAGAATTACTCTTTTAGTAGGTGTCATATTTAACCTTGCCTTGCAATCTTGTAGAGAATATCTCAGTCATCTGAGCCTTAACTCACCAATGTCCAAGTTCTTACAAGTTTAACTGCTGGCAATGCTGAAGCTTCCCTTAATTTTTTGGTATTCTAAGTATTTATCATAGTGTCACAGTGCTGAGGTGAGGGAAATGTTATGTTGGGCCATACTAGAACCATGAGTATCTCCAATAAATGTATTATTTCCTCATTGTCCTACAGCTGGCAAGATGTGGATAGGATATTGAGTCACCTTGTTAAATAGTTGGTGACTCTTTTGAGAGATTTTCCACCTGTTTTTCTTTCATTAAAAACACTCCTATTTACCTCTTTGTTGCTTCACTTGGAATTGTAGCTTTTTGGATTGTGCTGTTTCTATTTATCTTCCTTCCTTCATCTTGTGAATCCATTTCATTGAAAGTTTTCTTCCTTTTTGGATCTTTAAGCTGCTGTGTCAAACATAAAAGCAGCACTATTTTGCATTTTGTGGGTAACCTTGAGTGTTAGTATACACATTTTTCTAAATCTGCTCCCATCCCCTTTTGGATGATACTTTAACATATTTTAATTTTTAAGTTGGGAGAAATGAATACAATTAAATATCACACAAAGTGAAGCAATGTGCCAAGATTTAGGGTGGCAAAAGTCATTTAGTATTAAAGATGAGTAAATTTACTTTTGTACATCCTTCCACTTTCCCTCTTGACCTGTCCAGTTTTGGTTAGCTATAATATTAATAGTATAATCTCAAAGTTTATGATCTTGCTTTTTGTTGTATAACCATGTTTAGTATATGCTCATTGTATGGAATAAGTAAACATTTTATTTCATAAAAGCTGAACATTTCTCTTTAGATGTATCACTTTAAAGTACTGTCACATCCTCAGATATTATGTAATTATGTACTGAGACTGTTTCGGAGAACAGAGAAACAAATATGTAATTTTAAAATGACAATAGAAAAGTGGGATTTGCTGTATAGTAATCCACTTTACAGGCAACTTTCTAATGTTCTCATTATTTGTAAGAAAATACTAATCCAATTTGTTGAACAAAATATCTGGAATACCCAATAACTGTGTGTTTGGAACTTCCTCTAAAATACTGATTATATATTTCTAATGGGTTAGTCAGAACATGGACTTTTTAAAAAGCCCCCATAACTGAGCAGTGCATTTTTACTGTAAATACACAGCTATACTTCGGAGATATTGCAAAGTTTGGTTCCAGACCACTGCAATAAAGTGAGTCAAATGAATTTTTTCCCAGTGCATATAAAAGTTATGTTTGCACTATACTGTAGTTTAGTAAGTGTGCAATGTCATTATGTCTAATAAACAATATACATACCTTAATTTTAAAAATATTGCTACAAAATGCTAGCCATCATCTGAGCTTTCAGTGAGCTGTCATCCTTTTGCTGGTGGAGGGGCTTGCCTCAATGTTGATGGCAGCTGACTGATCATGGTGGTGGCTGCTGAAGGTTGGGTTGGCTGTGGCAATTTTTTAAAATAACAATGAAGTTTGCCACACTGATTGACTCTTTCATGAATGATTTCTCCACAGCATGTGATGCTGTCTGATAGCATTTTACCCACAATAGAACTTTCAAAATTGAAGTCAAATCTCTCAGACCTTGCCACTGCTCTACAAATTAAGTACATGTAACATTTTAAATCCTTTGTTGTCGTTTCAATAATCTTCACAGCATCTTCCCCAGGAGTAGATTCTACCTCAAGAAACTACTTTCTTTTCTCATCCATAAGAAGCAACTCTTCTCATCTGTTAAAATTTTTTCATGAAATTGCAGCAATTCAGTCACATCTTTAGGCCCCACTTCCAATTCTAGTTCTCTTGATATGTCCACAAGTTCTGCAGTTACTTCTTCCACTTAAATCTTGAATCTTTCAGAGTTATCCATGAGGGTTGGAATCACCTTCTCCCAGATTCCTGTTCATGCTGATATTTTAGCCTCTTCCTATGCATCACAAGTGTTCTCCATAGCATCTATAAAGGTGAATCATTTCTGGAAGGTTTTCAATGGATTTTGCCCATTACCTATGGCAGCAATAGCCTTCCAAAATGTATTTCTTCAGTAATAAGACTTGAAAGTTGAAATGACCCCTTAATCCATGGGCTCCAGAATGGATGCTGTGTTACCAGGCATGTAGACAACTTAATCTCATTGTGCATCTTTATTAGAGCTCTTGGATAACCAGGTGCATTGTCGATGAGCAGCCCATCTCAACAGCGGGCTTAAAATATGCAGTTGTCAATAGGTATGCTATCATCTCCGCTTTGCTGTTCTATTTAAACAGCACAGGTAGAGTAGATTTAGCATGATTCTTAAAAGCCTTGGAGTTTTTGGAATGGTAAATGAGCATTGGCTTTAATTTAAAGTCACCTGCTGCATTAGCCCTTAACCGAGAATCAGTCTGTCTTTTGAAGCTTTGAAGCCGAGCATTGACTTCTCTCTACCTGTGAAAGTCCTAGATGTCATCTTCTTCCAGTAAAAGGCTGTTTAATCTACACTGAAAATCTGTTTTTTTCATGTTCTTCATTATCTGAACTAGATCTTCTCGATAACTTGTTGCAGTTTCTCCATCAGCACCTGCTGCTTCACCTGGCACTTTTATGTTATGGAGATGGCTTATTTCCTTAAACCTCATGAACCAACCTCTGCCAGCTTCCAGCTTTTCTTCTGCAGCTTCCTCCCCTGTCTCGGCCTTCCTAGAATTGAAGAGAGTTAGATCCTTGCTCTGGATTAGGCTTTGGCTTAAGGGAATGTTCTGGCTGCTTTGATTTTCTATCCAGACCACTAACACTTTCTCCCTATGAGCAGTGATTCTGTTTTGCTTTCTTATCATTTTTGTGTTCACTGGAGCAGCATTCTAATTCTAATTTAAGAACTTTTGCTTTGCATTCACAACTTAGCTAACCAGGGCAAGAGGCCTAGGTTTTGGCCTATCTCAGCTTTCAGTGCCTCACTAAGCTTAATCATTTCTACCTTTTGATTGAAAGTGAGAGATGAATGACTTATCCTTTCATTTGAGCACTTAGTAGGGTTACTAAATGACCTAATTTCAATATTGTTGTGTCTCGGGGAATAGGGGGGCGTGAGAAGAGAGTGGGGAGATACGGGAACAGCTGGTCGGTTGAGCAGTCAGAACACAAACATTTATCAGTTAAGTTCACTGTCTTATATGAGTGCTATTCATGGCGCCCCCAAACAATTGCAGTGGTAACATTAAAGATCACTGATCAGAGATCACTATAACAAATATAATAACAATGAGAATGTTTGAAATATTATGAGAAGTGCCAAAATGTGACACAGAGACATGAACTGAGCAAATGCTATTATAAAAATTGCATCAATAGACTTGTTCAACACAGGGTTACCACAAACCTTCAATTTGTAAAAACACAATATCTGCAAAGTGCAATAAAGTGAACGGCAATAAAAAGAGGTATGCCTGTAGCTAGGAAAAAATCTGTAAAAGCATATGAACCCAAGCAAAATCATTTCCTGACTGGAAAAATGCACATCTGAACATTCAAACTCAGTGGGCTTAAAATTGGCTGATTGGGATCCAAAATGTAATGTCAGTTGAGTCATCACTTCATTAAGCTGCAATGCAATCCTCTAATAATGCTCATTAATGTTGGAATGGACTTTTAAACTACAAAGTGTTTTGTCAATATTAACCCATCTTCCTACCACCATGAAACTGTAATTGAGTTAGTGCTTGTATTCCCATTTTACAGAGAGAGGGAGGGAGAGAGAGTACATAGCCATACAGAGTGGCTGAATAATTTGGAGAGAGTAAAATGTCATTAATAGCATTGAAAAGACTAATGAACAAGATTAAAAGACCACCATTTAGCAGTCCTTTCTAACTTCTGTGATATTAGGACACTGGGGAAGCTTTATAGTTCAGGTTTCTGGGGATGTTTACCCTTTCTTGGTATATTATAAGGATCAGGGATATAGGAACAAATCTTAAGCCAAGGCAAAGATATGCTTATTTGCTTGCCACCACATCCCTTTGGAAGAATGCCACATGATAACACTATCTCACTCTTGCATATTATGGAGCAGTTTACATTGTGATTTTATATGCATTATATTATTTCATCCTCACAATGAATAAAGTACTAGAATGCATGCTAATATGGTCAGAAAGCTCTGATAAAAAGTACTGCATATACACACAAAATAATTTAGAAAGAAAGAAAGATTGTTGAATCAGTGATATTGAAAACAATCTGTCAATTACTGGATTCTAGTCACTTTTAATGCACTATGATCATATATCAAAGTGATTCGTGGGTCGTCGATATAACCTGAGAAGGATTTCCTTCGTGTGTCTCTTCCTGGAGAACAGTCATAAGAGCCCAGATATAGAGTATACCAAGTATTATTCAAGACCAGTATTTCCTTGTGGGGGGTTAATATTCAGGTGTGTGGATTTTGTTCATTATACTAGATACTCAGTCTATATTCTTTGCAGGATACTAACTGTATGTTGTTAGCCAAATAAATCAAAACCATGATTGTGTCTTGAGACAGGTAGATTTTCCCAGTTAGTCCTTCATGAAAGAAAGAACTGCAGTGTGTAACAGTGTTTAGCAAATTGGTGGCACATACCCAAGGAAAGATGTGTGTGAAAGGAAACTTTGGTAAAGGGTTGAAAGAGAAAGAAAGTAGCTCATATGTTTTGTTATTACAATGGCAGGCAAGACTTGAACAGCTCTTTCAATTTCTTTATTTCTTCTTTTATTTTTGTACAGAGCAGAATCTCACAGCCTTCGAAAGTTCAACTTTGAAACAAAAGTGTATATTGCTGAGGAGAAAGGAGCTTCTCGTCTTAAAGTTTGAAATTTTTATTTTAAATAATATGCAAAACAGCGATTCCTTTAGACAGTTGTGTTGGGGTTGGGCTCAGTGCTCAGTCATGTACAACCATCTGAATTCCTTGGATTTGAAAAACTGAAATGGAAGGCATATAGAGAAGACTGCTCAGCATTTGCTTCTCTGCTAGAAAACCAATTCATTCCTTCCTCTCTCTTCATTCTCTCTCTCTCTCCTCTTTCTACACATACACATTCCCATGTACGTAGCTGAATTATTTTGTTAGAGTGACCTGTAACTTATAAAAGTGATCACTAAGCAATAACTTATATTTTTGTGCCAGCTTAACAATGTCCACATTGCAGTATCTCCTTGAGGGCCAGACTATATCTGGGAGTCAAATCCAGCAAGGACACTTGCCTTTGATTCGCTCAAAGAATCTTCTTTGAATCACTGGGATCACACCTGCATAAAAGAATATTGCAACTAGAAGGAAGATACCTCAGCTGGATTAGGACTAGCTGACTGGCAGACATTAATACCCTTCTATGACATTAATTGGAGCCAGGATATATCTTTAGCACCCAAGGAAGACACTAGGATTTGGAGAGTGTTTTGGCTAGGGATAAAGCCTTTAATATATTCTTGACTATCCCCATGCTCTGGCAACATGGGCCCATCTTCATTTTTGTAGTAACTAACAAAAATAATAGCAAACACTTATATAGCTTTTACTAAAGGCCAGGTACTATTTTGAACACACTGTGCACATTTTCTCATTGAATGTTTACAAGTCTTTGAGGCTGGTGCTTTAATTTATCCAGATTTTAGGGATAAGTAAACTGTGGCATGGAGAGCTTAAGTAACCTTATTACCATTAAGAGTGGTTACATACCACAGTGTGGATCCTCAGTCAGTTGTGTTGGACCATGTGGTAAACTTTCTTTTGCATAGAATAGAGATAGCCAGCCTGCTGTCTAGGACCAATACAAGACAAACAGCCTCCTCTTTTGACGTATGCACTTAAGTCCAATACCAGAGCCTCAGATATTATTACTATAATGAAAGGGAAAGGCAAATTCAGAGCATGGTAGCAGTAAGAAACAGAAATTTTTGAGAGGAGTTAGAGAGAAAGAGAGTTTGCCCCAAGTCTTAGAAACATCAACCCTTGGCCTCTATGAGCTTGAGCAGGAACACCACTTCTAGGCATCTCAGCTAAGCAAAATAAAGAAGACAGGGAGAGAGAAACAAAGGGAGGGAAGGGGAGACAGAGAGCAAGAGCCTGAGGTTTTGCTACAATGTCTGTTTCCATGTACTCCAGGAGTCTCAGGACAGCTCCCAAGTAGAAACACAACTTATATGCTTATGACTTAAAACAATGAAGTGGGGGAAAGAGTCCAAATAGTTAGCAAAGGAGAGATCAAAAAGAGAGAAATGACTCCTGCAGTGTAGTAACCTCAAAAGAATTGCAAAAGAAAAAAACCAGGGACAAGTAGTCATAGCTATGTGCATTTACAGGTCCATAACCATGGCTGATAGCATATCCTCATGGCACTGTGTAACTCCAGAGGGAAAATATTTTCCCAGCTGGGAGCAAAATACCTTTGAAACCGAAATCAGTCAAAGGGAGATATAAAGTGGGAGAAACCCATTTGTTGCTTACAAGCAGTTGTTCACTTCTGAACACCTGTGTCTCTTGTGACCTGGCTGCAAAAAGGGACCCTAGCCAACCTCTCTGGTCCAGATATGCCCTCTCTCTCCCTTGTAATTACTTCTTGATATGGAGATGGACTACCTCTCTCCACCCCTTGGAAACACCTATTGATGTGGAGATACGTTAAGGCCAGGCAAGAGATTCTGGAAACATTGCAATTTGATCCCCATGCTGTCTTCTACGACCACCTAAAACTCAAGAGCCTAGCGTACATCAGATAGAGATCCCATGACCATAGACATGGACTACTGACTTTAGATGAGATCCTCCTGACCTGGGCAATTCAGGTCACATCCATTTGATGACTTGCCTCCAAGTAATATCAGTAAGTCTGGCACTATAATGCCTCCAACAGCAGCATTCTGGTATGTAATTGTCTGGTACTAGATGACGTCACAAGCAATTCATCCTTTTCATACCCACTCAAACTCCACACTCAGGTTTAGATATAAAATTCTCCATTTAATTCACATGCAGTTATTAAATCTCTACTGCATTCCTAATATTCTAGTGAGTGCTGTGTTCATTCAGAGCTTTCACTCAATAACTGAGCTCATTGGGAACTACTGTGCTAGTTTCTGGTCTCTGGCCTGAACTGATTAGAAAGATTGTGTATATTGAAAAAATTGCCATTCAAGTTCAAAGTTATATTGGTAAGATTCCAAGACCTCTGAGTCTAAGTGTTTGTTATTCTGTATTCAGTTGGCTCAAGTTGATTTTTTACTGCTGGAAGCAAGTTGCTGTAGTCTAAACAAAATGTCTGGGCATTAAGGTGGTACTTTCACAAAGCATTATCAAATTCCAAAGAGATCCTGGGGACAAATGGTGCAGTGATCCCATTAGTAGGTACCTTCTTTGTGCATAGCTCCACAGTTCTCTGTATTTTCATTATAAGATATTCATATGGAAGGTCACACAACACTACACATGCCCTGGCTTGGAAAGGGAAATGACTTAAAGGGCTTTTTTGAAGTCTCTTCCTCCAGAGACCTGAAAAGTCCTGGTCTGTTAACATTTCTATCTTGGTATAAAAATTCTAGATCTTGTTTGGTCTGTGGGTATTATTTGTTAATTTGGCTTCCCCTGGAGCTGAGGATGGAAGTGAAATTGTGATAAAAGAAGGAAAGTAAACTAAAACAAAGAACAATCCACTTAGAGTATTAATCATTTAAAAGTAAGTATTAGGTTTCGAATATACACTTACAGAGTCATAAATACTGGTGGTTACATAATAATTTGTCTTCAAGAAAACTATGAAAAATAAACACACACATACACACAGATACACACCCACTGTATTTCAAAAATGACAAGCACATAGACTTAAGATGGTTATTTCCCAGTCTGTTGAGAAGTGATTCAGTGGCTATAATAAAAATTGTCAGTATTATATTGTTCCTGCTCTACTGGAGGTGAAAATATCACTTTAATCACTTTCAAGAAAATGTGATCTTTTCTGTACTTCTCATTCAATGTTACTCAGAAATATAGTTTGCACTAAATTTTGTATAATGAACATGGAAACTTCATAGAAAATTAAGCATTATGATCTCAAGTCCCCCTTAATTTATACTTCCTTTGGAAATATCATATGTCCATATGAATGACAAAGAAATTTGGGGGTTAGTGTTCTTAATGAAAGGGTATTTGTTGCTATTCTAATGATGACTTGCTGATTATGACTAACCAAGAAAAGGTTAAGGACATTTCATATAGATGACAGCTTTAACAAATACATGTGCACATATGGTCCTGGCCAGTAGTGAGTACCTTTTAATAACAGTTAGTACCACTCAATCAAGGTTGATGTATAATCAGCAATTCTACTCATAGTAAGTAGTTTGAAGTTTATAGTTATGTCAGATATCCTTTGCTTCTAATTTTAGGGATGTGGCTCAGTTGAGTACAAACTAGTCAAATGACAATTATTCAGGCCTATGAATGTGCCAGCAGCCACCATTTAAGAACAGAAATTAAACACAAGTATGTCCAGTGACAAAGCAGCAAGGATTATTTTAGGAGTGTTCTTTTTGTTCCTCAAAGACATCGACCATCATAAACAGATATGAGATAAAAGATAACAACTTGGTTTGAATAGTTGAAGTTAAGATGAATGGAAGCAGAGCAAAGTTGGATTATCCATAGCCAAGTGAAGAGAGTCAAAATGTGTGAACATCTATAATAATAATAACACAGTTACTTCTTGGTCAATTTGAAAACATTAGAATTACCAGACCAGACCCTACACCAAGCTAAGTAAATGAGAAAATTTTTGGTTGGGATTCTTAGGACCAGGTATTAGTATTTTTAAAGCTTCAATACATATTTTAATGGTGAGCCAGTTCTGAGAAACCTCGATTATAGAGCAGTGCTTATCAAACTTTAATGTATATATGAATCACCAGAAATCTTGTTAAAATGCAAATTTTGATTCAGTAGGTCTGAGTCTGAGATAAGTCCAGGGATTCTGGAATGTCTAACAAGCTCTCAGGTTATGGTGATGTTGTGGTTACAGATCATAATGAGTAAACATGTGAAAAAGGAAGTGAAGAAAGAGGAATGGGCATTGCATGTTGTAAGAGACAGCAGAAGGATGTTGAATGAATCCAAGGGCACTCTTTTGGGTTCATCTTGTTGTGAACTGGAAAGTATCTTACATTTTCAGCTTTAGCTCAAAATGCTAGTGCATGCAAAGGGGCTATTAAATTCTTGAGGAACTGTTTCAAACTGCTGTATATTTGAAAGTCTTCTTTAGTCAGAGCTCTGCAGGATTCCTTCCTGAAAACATTTTCAAGTTTTATTATCACAAAAATAGCAAACAATCACCCACCAGTACACGTGAACAGCTCGTTTTCTCAATGGCCAGAAACACATCTATTTCAAAGTCACTGACCACTAGTTTTTTAATGATTTCTTAAACGTGCTATAAAAATGAAAGGAAAAAAGATATGCTCTGCAAAAAGAGAAAAAAAAACAATTTTAACAAGGTATCCAAATTTAATACAAAACATACCTCTGAAAAATGACAATCCCTGGCACTTGTCCCCCTTGTTCTGCAACTTTAGGTGAATTACTTAAACTACTCTGGAAAATAAAGAAAAGATAATCTTAGTGTTAGGTCATAAATGTGCAAACGTATTAATATTTTATAGAAACTGTTTATAACCCTTGTCTCTGGGGACAAGACTCTTCAATATTGGCTAGACATGTTCTGTCCCTTCTTTACTGTATGTAGTAGTATTTTGGGAAACACAATTTGGCCATCAGTCAGTGTCTTTTTCAGCTATGTGCCTACTTGGCTCAGGAATATAGTCCATCAAACACAAGCCATGGCTCATGTATACCACATGGCTGATACCTAGACATGTTCTGAAATCCTACTTGCTGGTTCAGGAGCTGTCAGCATACATTTGATCAGTCTGACCAAAGAAAAGGGAAAGGATGGTTTCTGAGAATAAGTTTGATTATTACCTGGCCATAAAGCTCTTCTCCAGCAAGCAGACAATTAGTAGCTATTGTTCCTATACATTGAAATATATGATTTATATCCCTCCACTGAACATCTGTCAAATGTAAATTAGACAATGCCTGTGGCTTATCTAGATCAATACCTAGCAAATAATAGGTAAAAAGCACTGGACCCTATTCATTAAACTTGAGATCAAAGCTTAGCCCATTGCTCTTCTACCTATTAATGTGATTTGGGAAAAAATACTTATTTTAGCCTGAATTTTATTACCCTGTAACATAAGCATACTAATCATACTTTATAAGATTTTTGTAAAAAAACTACAACAATTTTGTAAAAAAAATTTTGGCTTATGTGCAGAGTGTATAGTAGCTCACTCAGAGCAGGAATATAATGAATTATAACAATAAACGCTATCATCATTATTTCAAATGAGTGAAACTAAAATTTGGAGAATTGTATTCTATTTGGGCTTTTTATCAATGACTTAATATTACAGTTTATGTAGTTTCCCAAATTATTTATGTGCAACTAAGAGTCATTTTCCCTAAATATATATCTACCTGTGGTATCTTTGGATTAAGGATCTAGCTGTTATTTTCAGTGTGATGCTTTTTGCGTTTCTTCTTTCATTTGCACTCATCTTGATCTCTTAACAAGAAAGCAGCAGAAGTGGAAACACCATTTGAGTATGAAAAAATCAGAATAGAGTGGTCCATCTTCTGAGCAATTAATTTTCTTTGTATATATTGGGATTCTTAAAACTTTCCTTTATTTGGAGTGTTTACAGTTGACACATTTCTGTTCACTGTAGTGAAACTGCCTACCATATCTTTCTGACTCCCAAACATGTGTCTATGTCCAACCCAGAGGAGATATATAACCATGAGAGTTACTTTAATACTGAAATTGATAATTAATTATAGTGATAATCTTACCTGCCTTTTCAGTTTCAGTAGGAGATATAGTATAGTGTTGAAAGGTAGCTGGGATATCAGACTGCCTGGATGAAGAATTCTAGATCTGCATTTACTACTGGGTGACCAAAGGAAAGTAATCTAACCTCTAATTGCCACTGTTTCCACAAATGTAAAGTGGTCATGATAATGGTAGCTACCACATTATACTGTTGTGAGGATTAAATGTATCTTGCATGTATAGTACTTAAGTATTCAATACATTTCAGTTATGATGATGATGTATTGAATAATCAAACAGTTGACATAGCTCAAGAGAAGCCAAAGGTTTTCTTTAGCACATTAAATTTTTTATAGTTCCATAAAAGGCAGTCATGGCTTCTGCTCTCTAAATCTTTTTGGTCTGGGATTTGATGCTTTTATTTTGGGGAAATACTCTCTGTTTCAGTTGGCCTAAAAGACACAGTGGCCTTTTAATTCAGGGCTTTATTGGGCAATCAGTGCATTCCAGGCTAGTGTACGGCCTATGTGAGAGAACATTGTGACAAATTACAGTACTTTGTTACCAATGGGAACTGCTATCTGGTTCATGAGAACATGGTCTTTCTTGGTCTTTTCTCCTTTGCTAGTACTCAGGGGAATATATGAAATATGAAGGAGTCTCTCTTACCACAGAGTTAACTTTAAAATATATGTAATTAGCACATTTTTAAAAGTCCATTGACCTAGTATTTTCATGGAGAAATTAATGTTCCTCCAGCTTACAAAATGAACTTGGAGGTATACCTCACTTGCATGTCAGAAGTAAAGCATCTTATCTGACTCAGACATTAGTTATAAATCATCCTCATTTCCACCAGCAGCTCTCACTACAGTGCAGTTGTTACAAGTCCTTAAATTGGGGAGCTTGGATAGCTGTGGAGCCAGGTGAACCTGGGTTTAAATGTTGCCTCTGTCACATAGCTGCATGATCTTAGTGTAGTCCTTAAACCTTAGTGTACTTCTAAAACCTCAGTTTCCTTCTCTTTAAACTGGAAAGTAAATGAAATAATCCATGTAATGTACTTTACGGAGGATCTGGTACTTTAATAAGTACTCAAGAAATGGGTGGTCTGGTTTTTATTATAATCTTCACGTGTTTGGCTTTCTGGATTGCTACTCTATTACGCACACTTGTTAACAAAGAAAACAGAGAGAGACACATTGCTTTCCTCTCTTTAATGTCATTTACTTCCTCTCACTTTCTCTACTTTTTTCTTCTGAGATTGTCAGTGAGTTACCCCAACCCCCATTCTGTGGTGTTTTCCCATTTTATAGTTTAGTTGCAAATGATGGAAAAAGAGAAACCTGGCATCGTCCTTGGTATGGACATATATTAACATTGAAAAATCATATATTATTTACTGTTATAACTATTATTGCAGTATTATTATTTGATGAGAAAAAATTATTTTATTTTCCAGAAAATCTAGAAACATTTTACAACACCCTTTAGAATGATACTTGATTTTATATCAAATGCAGCTGTATATATAATATAAAGACTAAATTTAGACTACATCCAAGCTTCACCTGTGTGGGTAAAGTGGGGTTCCTATGACCAGGATCCTCACTGAACTTAAACCACCTGATGATGTAACTGGCCTGTTGCTATGCTACCGCTTCCACACCTTTAGGCAATAAGCCATTATTGTGTTAATATAAAGGGTTCCACCCAGTGCTCTGCACGAGACGGGGTGGCAGGGCTGCAAGGCTGTAGGAGAGCGGAGCGGAGGCTGGAGTGGTGGCAGCACCTAGGACAGAGGCCCGGAGGACGGCTGTGCGGGACTGCTCTACAGAGAGGCCCAGAGGACGTGTGTGCGGGATGGCTGTGCAGAGAGGCCCAGAAGACGGCTGTGCAGACAGAGGGGCCCAGAGGCAGAGACTAACTTGCTGCATCCGAAGCAGCAGTGATAATACAGACTCGCTCTGAGTGAACGGGATTTTAGTGACTGACCTGCCACCTGGAAATAAAGTTGGGTATAACCTTTTCACCACAAGAACCCTTTGCTATAAATTTCTTTGGTCACAGTGAATCTATAGCGAACTTGCCTGGGGCTGAAACTCATTTGCAAGACAACCTCATTTTAAACTTTAAACCTGAAGAAGCAGAAATAATCATGCCATTATGCAGAAGGTCTAGAATGTTAGTTACCTTAGGGCAATTGCTTATCTATTGTTTCCCTTATGTGCTCTTCAGCAAAGCCCACATCTACTGCTCAATGTGATGTGGTCTGTGAGGTCAGAGGAAAATATTTTCTGCAATACTGGTGCAGGGAGACTCAGACAGATTTTTTTTATACCTTTAGCTCCTTCACTTTCATGCTGAAAATGTACGCAGCTGAACATCAGCTGAATAAAATTGAACAGAACCTAGTATTAGTCTCTCGGGAGTTTGACGAGAACATGCTCTTTACCACCTGAATGTCTTTATATAAAAAGGATGTACTAATCATGAATAAATGATGTAAATATTTACCAGCAAGACCATTAATATACTAAAAATACAAGTCACTCATGGTTTTTGCATTGATTTAATTTTACTTTGGATTTTTTTTTCAACTAATAAAGTATAAGAGTGAATTGAATTACTAATCTGTGTGGCTTACATGTGCCTATGTTCAGGATCATCCACCAGGTGCCATTTTGCCTGCAGCATCTCCACTGCCTTCAAAAGAGCTGCCAAAGTGGCAAAGATCTTTTAGACTGACGTAAGTAGCTCCCAAAATGCCTGGGGCCTTTGTCCTTGGTTTAAACAGCTGCTAGCTATACTTGCAAGGCCCTGCCTCTCCTGCTGGCTATATACACCTGAAATCTCCTGCCTAACTCCACATAGCAGAAGTATAAAATAGGACAGAAAGCAAATAGCCACAGTTCTAATTTAAGAGCTAATCTGGGTCTCCTGTTCTTGTCAGTTCTCTGGACTATGGTTCTTACTTTGCCATAATATAGTTGGCTTTCTGCTTTTAATACCTTGTTTTTGTGGACTTCCAGTATGATTCACATGGCAGATGTGGCACTTTACCAGAGAAAGTAGTCCATCCTTCAGGAGCATCAGTTTCATTGAATGGTTTATAAAACCCAGTGAAATCAGACATGCAATAGGTTTCACTTCAAGCAGAGGCAAAGGTCCAACACTTCTTGGAAATTCACTTATAGCTCTTCCCTTCTTAGAAGTTCACATATGGCTGTCTCCCTCCCCTAGCCAGTAATTTTTTCAAAGGCATGACAAATCCATATTATGTCTAGAAAATTCTTTATATTTAGGAGATCTGGTGGCACCTCTATTAATCTGGTGGATGTCTAATATCCCATCAACTGGGAAAACTGGTCTATAAGACTGATCCTGAGAAACTTAGCAATAAGTCCCTATCCCTCCATCTTTCAGGCCTACCTATCTTAGTGACTGAAAAGAATGACTACAGGGCTCCCCTTTTCCCATAGGCTGTAAATACAGAGCAGTGAAGAGCAAGATATAGTGAAGAATATGAGTGGTTAGACACTAAACAGACAATGTATTGGGATCATAATTCATCCTCCATGGTCATTTGTTTGCTAGTGTCATTCTTAACTCATCTGTCCTTCTGTACTCCCAGCACTTGCATGCCTATACCTGTTATTAAACTCTTGCTGCCCCAAATGACATCCCTGGACTCAACCTCTTGTCTGACTGTTCCTATGTATGTTACCTAATTCTTTGAGCTTTGCTTAGCTTGGTTCTTTTATAGTAAGTTCTCTTCTGCTGCTGTTCACACAATTTCTAGTTGTCACTCAATGTTAGGAATATTTGTTTGTTGTCTGTTTAGTAAAAATTATTGTAGGAAAATGGAATGATAATGTGCCCTGAATTTGCCAAAGACTTAAGGAATAATATTAGCATTACTGCTAGTACCAATTGTTAACCACTTAAAAATTATTGAATTCAGTATGGAAATTATATTCATGACAATTTTTAGCTAGTGAGCTCTGTTAAGTGTATGAAGTGTGAATGTGATGACTTGATTTTAAACAAATTTAATGGAGTAAATGATAATTTCCAAGGACATAAAGCAATTATGATGAATTTTAATATACAATATATATTCTAAGCAACTATGCCACTGTCATTCCTGGGGTAGGAACAATGATTTATTTATCTTTGGATCTGCCATAGCACATGAAGATGCTCAGTAGATGTTAGTTGAAGAACCAATAAACAAACAATAGAAGCAACAGAATGATATTTCCATTTGGCAAACTTACTGTGGGGTATTCCATAAGATACTTAAATGTACATAGATAAATATAATGTTTCTCAAAGTGATTATTAGGATTTGACAATGCAATTCAAATTCTATTTTCAAGTAATCATTCTTGCTTTCTAATAGAAAAACAATTCGAAAATTATAACAGAAGTCAGTAAGCAAATATGATTCAATATGTATATTCATTTTCCAAGACTGTTTTCTACACCAACCTTTAATACATAATATGAAGTCAAACTGTGAGACAATATAGGGTACTGATGATGTCACCATGCAAAGACTTATTGATTATTCAAGGGAGAAATTCTTCTGTCCTCTTAATAATGCTAACTGAAAAAAATCAATAGTTGTACAACACAATCACAACAGTTATATGCTTGATTTCTTCTATAGTATGTAGTAATGCTTCAGGAGAATTCTTAAATTAATTTTATCTATGTTTTGTACATTATTTTATTTTTGAAACTCTCTTCAATGCACATTTTGCATAAAAGTATAAACTTCAAGCATTAATTGACTTACGCGAATGCATGCAAAAATTTTGGATCCAGATGCAAACCTCACGTTCCCAGGCTACTGGAGTCCCTACAATCCAGGGCATTGCCATTAACTATGGTAAGGCAAAAGAAATCAGTAAATTGCACTCTGGCTCTTTTTTTTTAATAAATTATTTTGGTATCATTAATCTACAATTACATGTACAATATTATGGTTATTAAACTACCCCCTTCATCAGGTCCCCCCACCAACTCTATTCCAGTCACTGTTCATCAGCATAGCGAGATGCTATAGAATCACTACTTGTCTACTCTGAGTTATACAGCCCTCCCCATGCCCCCCCCAACATCACATCTGCTAATCGTAATGCCCCTTTTTCCCCCTTATCCCTCCCTTCCCACCCATCTTCCCCAGTCCCTTTCCCTTTGGTAACTATTAGTCCATTCTTGGGTTCTGTGAGCCTTCTGCTGTTTTGTTCCTTCAGTTTTTTTCTTTGCTCTTATGCTCCTCATATGAGTGAAATCATTTGATACTTGTCTTTTACCACTTGCCTTATTTCACTGAGCATAAAACCCTCTATGTCCATCCATGTTGTTGCAAATGGTAGGATTTGTTTTCTTCTTATGGCTGAATAATATTCCATTGTGTATATGTACCACATCTTCTTTATCCGTTCATCTACTGATGGACACTTAGGTTGCTTCCATTTCTTGGCTATTGTAAATAGTGCTGCGATAAACATAGGGGTGCATATGTCTTTTTCAAACTGGCCTGCTGCATTCTTAGGGTAAATTCCTAGGAGGGGGATTCCTGGGTCAAATGGTATTTCTATTTTGAGTTTTTTGAGGAACCTCCATACTGCTTTCCACAATGGTTGAACTAATTTGCATTCCCACCAGCAGTGTAGGAGGGCTCCCTTTTCTCCACATCCTGGCCAACATTTGTTGTTGTTTGTGTTTTGATGTTGGCCATCCTCACTGGTGTGAGGTGATATCTCATTGTGGTTTTAATCTGCATTTCTCTGATGATTAGTGATGTGGAGCATCTTTTCATGTGCCTGTTGGCCATCTGAGTTTCTTCTTTGGAGAAGTGTCTATTCATGTCCTCTGCCCATTTCTCAATTGGACTATTTGCTTTTTGTTTGTTGAGGTGCGTGAGTTCTTTATATATTTTGGATGTCAA
>JAVSCE010004091.1:0-33242 GCA_032199065.1 Smutsia gigantea | reverse complement strand
AAATCAATGTGACTTACTTGCTTTGTGGAGCATTACGTTGAACATAGCTTCTTACTTGCTGCATTGCTTTACTCCCTGAAGTATAAAATTATAGATAAAGAAAATTAACTCCCCATACTTTCCAGTAATTTCATTTGCTCTTGAAAGTCCCTTCTTCAAAGTGCATTTTCTTTATTATGTTGAATTAAAATGATTATGAATCTTTGAGAAATGTTTAAAGTAATTTGGCTATAAAATAGATTATATGTGAAGCAAAAGAATTAAAATAACCACAAAATAAATACTATTAATGGCATCAGACATGATGGTAAAAATGAAGGAATCTTCAAAAAGTATGGAGATGGGGAAAATTAATGGAAAGAAAGATGCATTCTCATTCTAATTAATTCATCACCCCAAACATGTTATGCCCACCTAAGAGAGATCCAGAAAAAAGGAAAAAAGACATCTATTTTTTTTATACCTGGTGAGATTGTGCCAGTATTGTGGTGCTTTTATAGCTCATGTGTCACACATATTTTCTTAAATTAAAGATCTGTGGGCTAGATTTCTCCTTTTAGTGTATAAATATATTTTGGTACAGAGTTTAGAGTAGATTTTAATAAAAATGTGATGAATTGACCAAATTAGGTATAAATCTTAGAAAATGCCTAAGTGACAGGACATAAGTTTATTACATATTGCTTTAGGAAAAAAGATGTTAGCAAATGTGGACAGCACTGAGCTTCTAGGCACAGGATAAAGATGGTAAAGAAAAGCCAGATATTAGGGAGGACCAACTTTTTTCCATCTCACAGTTTTATCTCAGCCAACTCTGTATATAGACATAGATGATGTTAACATGTAAGTTCAATAGTTTTTAATCTAGGTCAAAAACAATTTTGAAAGACACAAAAATGTAGTGAGAGAGCATCAATAGAATTTTTCATTTAAAATAATTTTTAACAATTCTGCTATCATTTTTACCTAAGAAGAATACCAATCATATTTCTATGTATTTTTGATGTTTCTTAGTAATAAATCCATATTCTTTTCTGTGAAGGTTTTATTTACAATCCAATTCTACCATCACAAACCATTTTCTGAATAAATCATAGAATTTTCAAACTTGAAAAAGCATTTTTTACAATTTTTTCGTATGTTAAATACCACCCACCTAATAATTTCTATAGATGTTAAATATTTAAATATGAAATAAAGTAATAAAGAATATTTGAATAACATATGCCCACATGTATATGTAATATTGGTGATGAGTATTTTGTAAGTATGACTTATTAAAAAGATAGATGGATTTGACTACACAAAATTAAAACTGTAGAAAAAATATGAACTAGCTCAAGTTGGAAGACTTATATGAGACTTGGACAAATAATTGCAAAGCATATGATAGCAAATCAAACATTCAAGATAAAGGACTTGAGTCAATAAGCAAAAGACAAATGCACCAATAGAAACATGGGAAATAGATGTAAATAAATTCTCAAAATAAGTACAAATTTTACACCCCTGAAGGTGTTCAAAAACAATAAAATTCAAGAAATGCAGATTGAAATGAGAATATATTTTTACTTATGATACTAGTAAATGAAAAAAGATTGATACTATTTAGGGCCACCTTGAGGCTATAAGTGCCATTTTGCAAATTTGAAAAAGGATCCTGTCTGGGTAGCATTCTTTTTCTGCTTGATTACTTTATTTACTGTCCCTATATGCATTTGATTTTGAGATTTCTGATATAAAATGCATATTGAAGGATTTATGTTGGGTCCCAGTTGGAGAAGATGGAAAGCTAGATTTCAAGGTCTCAGACTCCAGACTGACAAGTTTTTTCTTTACCCTACAGGCAATACAGAGCTCTAAAAATATTTGGAGATGAATTACTAGCAGCAATACATGAAGTGAATTTGACGGGTAGAATGGAAAACTAACTTCTTGCTTAAGGACCTTATTAACCTGAGAAAATTTTTCTGCAGTTGCAATATGGTTCCACCTGTTGAAATTTTATAAATTTTAATCTTTGAATAAATTCCGTTCAAACATCAACTTTGTCAATTATGTAAGGTGTTGAATACTATCTTTGGAACTATAGTATTTCATGAACTCAGAGAAGATTTACAAAGATAAAACAGAAAGCAATGCAAAAAAGACCATCATTTATGAAGCTAGTACTCATATTCGTTAATTGGTGAGAGTATAAAATAGCACAGCCTCTCAGATAAGCAGTTTGACAATATGAATAAATATGCAAGCTGTATTTATTGTTTGAATCAGCAACCCTACTTTCACCTGAAATGGTAATTCCATGAATTGGAAAGAATATATTTACAAGAATATTTCCAAATTTTATTTAAAGATGTGTTACAGATGTTTTCTCTACAAAACTTTTTAGATATAAGTAGGCAGATAATTCAGATGAGCCAACACACAGCAGAAGCAGAGTGCACAGACTCTCCTATAGCGCGCATTAAGGACTTTATTCTGGTTTTTCTCCTCTATCATCAATGGCTTCTGAAATTCCTACCATTTGAATTTCTCTTCTGAGGTAAGATAACAGGTCTCTAGAAGGACATCATTGAAATGCAAATCTTGCTCTTCAAAGTGGAGCATAGTTACTTTAGGTACAGGAGGGCATCAAGCAATATCTAAAGTTACAAAAAATAAATAGAACATATAGAATTTATGTGATTGAAAGCATGGGTTCTGAAGTGAGAGAGAGACTTGAATTCAAGACTAGACTCCAGAATTTTCCCATGGACATATCACCTCACTGTTTTCAGCCTATATCTTTCAAAATGTTTTATTAAAAATTAAAAAGATAATGTATATCAAGCAATTAGCATAGGTCCTAGTACCTATATAATAAATAACTATTACTAATACTATAATTTATGGAAACAGAATTTTACTTGAACATTGTTTCAGAAGTAAAGATAAGAAAATTAACTGATGAAATACTTAAAATATTGTTTTCATATGAAATACAGATATATTATGACATAGAATGTAAAATTAACATGGATTTTAACAACTAAAGCCCTTCAAATAATGTTTAAATTCATGGAGAGTTGAGCTTGATCCACCTGTTTAAGTACTCTAGGGATAGAAAATTATTCTCTTCTGCCATTTAGGGTATTTCAGTATAAAATTTGGAAAATTCTGCCATAAAGCCACTAAGACATGTACCCTGAAAGACTTGAATTAAGATGAGTAAATGTTGATGGGAGACTATACAGATATGAGAAGGTGAAATCAAGAGTACAGAAACATTTAATGTTAGCAAGGTAAAATGGTAAAATAATGACAGGCATTGGAAAGCTAGAAACAAATGTGCAGACATAAGACCTCTATATGGAACAGGCTCATGAGTAGTGAAAATTCACTCATTGTTTTTCAACAAATATATATTGGCTACTTTCTATGTTACAAGCACTGTTAAGGACACTGTAGATGCAGTACTGAACAAAACAGTCTAAATTTCCTTCTGTTAAGGAAAATACATTCAAGTTAAAAAAATGGATAATAAATAAATAACCTGATAGTTAAATAAAATACCAGGTGGCAATAAGTGTTATCAAGAAAAATAAAGTAGGATGTTGAATAGAAGGCCATGATGGGGTGGAGAAGTATTGTTGATTTATATATAGGGTGGTCACCTCTTGGTTAAATTGACATTAGAGACCAAAAGGAAGTGAGGGAGCAAATCATGAAAATAATTGAGGAAGAATATTCCAGAGAGATAGAACAACAAATGGAAACATTCTAATGAAGAAGTATGTCATTTGCACATAAGAAACAAGAAATCCAATAGAGCTGGATTACTTGAGTTGTAGAGAATAGTGAATAAAGTTAGAGAGATGTGGTGCAATGTAGATTTTACCAGGTCCCATAAGACATTCTAAGGATATTGGCTTTTATTTTGAATGAAGTGGGAAGCTATTCAATGGCTTTCATCAAAGAATTTTGGAATTTGGGGAGGATTGAAAGATGAAGTCACATGAGGTGGTTTATAGTGACAGAAGTCTGACAGTTGAGGGATAATTTGGAGACGACCCTTTCTATTTACATAGAAGTATATAGTGGTGATCCATATACATTGAGATATAGAGTATGATACCATAAGTCCTGAGGGTCTCATGACTTACATTATCTTTTTAATTTTTAATAATACATTTTGAAATTGTAGTCAATACTTCATCCTTTTATCTTTGCACATGTCCCATACAAATTGCATGGGATTAATATTTCTTGGGAAAATTTGTGTTTGGTACATAAAAACACCTGTTAAGTTAAATTGAAATTCTTCTGGTTAGATGGGTTTTTGTGATTACACTTTGCTGCTGTAAACCATTTAACTGGATCTTATGCTTTATGAAAGACTTATGGTTAGAAATGGTCAGATCCCAAAGTAAAAATAGGCTCCAAGTCTTCTCTGAGTAAATGACCATAATGCTAGAGATGACTTCACTGTCCATGAGAGACTTTACCAGACATTGGGCTTGATGTGAAAAATATTTTGATATCCAATTGCTTCACATTTCTAAGTATTCATCCCATTATTCCAAATGCTTCCAGTATTCATCCTTAAAGTTTCTCCTAATTTCAGTTATCTACTGTCAGAATAGGGATATACTCTATACATTGCTTAAGATGACAAAAAGTTAAAGTAAAAAGTTTATTGTGAATAAAATAAGAAACCTATTAATACAGTAAAAATGGACACAAACCATTTCCATCTAAGGTTTACACTAACTGTTAGTCCACTGGGCCTTTATACTACTCTTTATCCTATAACAGTTGATATAATTTTCTATGGTTATTAAATATCTTCCTATTGTCGGGGAAAAAGTGTATAAGGCAATTTACTTTATCCAACCTAGATATTTTATTATATGTTTGAGGATTGTTATTAAACAAATTCCCATTTCTCTACTCCTGTTAACTGGAGCCCCACACATTTTAAGCTAATCCAAATTATTATAATTTTTCTTCATAATTCTTCACACTGTATAATATGTTGCCAGAAATTGAGGCACTTTTTATCCAGTTGAGATGGATGTTGGAGTGAAGTTAAAATGGATAGAATCCATTAACTATGTTGTTATATATACACATATATATAAGCTGTGCTTAACTGTGTTGTAATATAATAATAAAAAAACAAGACAAAAAGATAACCTAATAAAGTCTATATATATCACTTATTTTCTTTGAAAAAAGGACTTTAGCAAATAGTTTACTCTATGCTTAATTAAAAATCAAGGAAAAAGAGGGGCAAAGCATAAATGACTGATGATTAAAAAATAATTAGTGACAGGTAATTCATGGTATTTATTTCAGTGACCCAGGTACAAAGTCAGCCAAGCGTAAAATGCAAAGTAGCTATTCTAGTCTGAATAAGATAACCAATGTGGGAATATTTATATTCTGAGTGTTATCTAAGCAATTAAACCAGAGGGAATTATTTATAATTGCTAATTAGTCAGTGAACATAATGATATACCATGGAATTTTTATCAACTGCCTTAACAATGAAGTGGGGTAATGTGATTGTACTGCACTTTATAAATTTAAATTGAAAAAGTAAACAAAATAAAGCCAAAAAAACCAGTTAAAAACCACAAGGTATAAGAACATAGGAAATCAAAGGGTTTATGTTAATTGGATAAAACAAAACAAACACTTTCTTATAAATATTGTAGTTTTCTTCATGTATGGCAAGGCACGGGAAGGGCAGTTGTAGAATGTGTTCATAGTCCCTCAATCTCTTGATTTATTTCATGTAATGCATTTTAAAGATTAAAAGCATAATTTTTAAATTGGGTATTTTTTTTGGCATTAATACTACAAATATATTTATGTTCACTAAATATCTGGCTATAAAGTCATGCTGGTTCTTTCAAATCAATATATTCTAATTTATTTTTAAGAATCGAATAATTGGACTTATGGGAAGATCATGGCGTGAGCAGGGCCATGGAAATCTCCTCCCAAAACCATATATATTTATGAAAACACAAGTACAACTATTCCTAAAAAAGAGACCAGAAGATACAGGACAGCACATAGCCTGCAGCTACACCTGAGAGGACTCGGCACCCCGAGAGGCAGGTAAGATATGGAGCCACGACACAGTGGGACACAAGCACTCACCCACCCCAGTGCACTGGCAGAAGGAGAGGATTAAGAGCCGGGAGGGAGTGGAAGTACACCCCGCGAAATAACCAGCCCCAGTGATCTGCACAGGGAGCAATGACACACATCGCACGGTGTAGCAGAGATTGGAGAGACAGAGGGTGCAGGATCTGAGTGGGGAATGCACCCACGTCTTTGCAGCGAGCTCTTGGGAAAAAAAAGAAAAGAAAAGCGCACGCTTTCTTCAACGGTCTTAAAAAGACAGGAGCCCATTGGAGGAGTCAGATGGCCCCGGCACACTCAGCCCAGCAGGCTGGGAGTCCTGGGGAGTTTCGGAACTCTTAGCTGTTGACGGGGAAAGGGTGGCCGCACTTAGACTTCCCACAGAGATCAACAGACTCCCATGCGCTCCCACCCTGGCCAGAGCTATAAAGGCCCTGTGGAGCGGCATGGCAATGGCTGTGGAATAGTGGAGAAACAGCACCACCTACAGCATCCCCACAGAATCTACTCCCGGTGGGCGTTTTTTTTGTTGTTGTTGTTAGATTATTTTTTTTTGTTTTTGTTTTTGTTTTGTTTTTTGTTTTTTCGTCTTTCTATTTTCCTTTTTTTTCATTCTTTCTTTTTTTTTACTTTTTAAAGTCTTAAAGAGCCCAGCTGACTTATGTGGCAAATACCAGCAACCACTTCTATAGCCATGAAAAGACAAAGGAATATGGTCCAGACTAAGATCAACCAGACAACCCCAGAGAAGGAGCCTGAAGGGATGGAAATGCATAATCTTCCTGAAAAAGAATTCAGAATAAAAGTCATAACCATACTGATGGATCTACAGATAAATGTGCAAGAGCTGAGGGAGGATGCGAGGGAAGTGAGGAAAGAATGCAGAAATCAGACAAAAGATCAACGGGCTTAGCAGCAGACTGGATGAGATGCAAGAGACTGTTAATGGAAAAGAAATCAAAGAACAGGAATACAGAGAATCTGGGCAGAGAGATAAAAAGATCTCTAGGAATGAAAGAATATTAAGAGAACTGTCTGACCAATCAAATTGGAGCAATATTCGCATTATAGCATTACCAGAGGAAGAAAAGAGAGAAAAAGGGATAGAAAGTGTCTTTGAAGAAATAATTGCTGAAAACTTCCCCATGCTGGGGAAGGAAATAGTCTTGAAGTCCACGAAAGCGCACAGATCTCCCAACACAAGGGACCTAAGAAAGACAACAACAAGACACATAATAATTACATGGCAAAGATCAAAGATAAGGACAGAGTATTAAAGGCAACTAGAGAAACAAAAACGATCAACTTAAAAGGAAAACCTATCAGACTATCATCAGACTTCTCAACAGAAACCTTACAGGCCAGAAGAGAATGGCATGATATATTTAATGTAATGAAACTGAAGGGCCTCGCACTAAGATTATTGTTTCCTGCACGATTATCATTTAAATATGATGGAGGGATTAAACAATTTCCAGACAAGAGAAAGCTGAGAGAGTTTTCCACCCATAAACCACATCTACAGGACATCTTAAAGGAACTCTTCTAGAGGGAAGCACACCTAAGGCTAAAAAGATGTCACCAGAGAAAATAAAATCATAGCAAAGAAAGCAGACCATCCAAATACTGACAAAAGGCAAAGACTAAAACACATAGTATATAAAGAATGGAGGAGGAATAATAAGAAGGGAGAGAAATAAAGAAACATCAGATGGTGTTTACAATAACTTAACAAGACAGTTAAGTTAGATTGGTAGATAGCAAAGAACCAACCCTTGAACCTTTGGTAACCAAGAATCTAAAGCCAGCAATGGCAATAACTACATATCTATCGATAATCACCCAAAATGTAAATGGACTGAATGCACCATTCAAAAGACACAGAGTAACAGAATGGATAAAAAAGCAAGACCCATCTATATGCTACTTACAAGAGACTCACCTCAAACCCAAAGATATACACAGACTAAAAGTGAAGGGATGGAAAAATATATTTCATGCAAACAACAAAGAGAAAAAAGCAGGTGTTGCAGTACTTGTATCAGGCAAAATAGACTTCCAAACGAAGAAAGTAGCAAGAGATAAAAAGGGACATTACATAATGATAAAGGGCTCAGTCCAACCAGAAGATATAACCATTATAAATATATATGCACCCAACACAGGAGCACAAGCATAAGTGAAACAAACACTAACAGAATTAAAGGAGGAAATAGAAAGCAGTGCATTCATTTTAGGAGGCTGCAACACATAACTTACTCCAAAGGACAGATCAACCAGACAGAGAATAAGTAAAGACACAGAGACACTGAGCAAAACACTACAGATATCAACAGAACTCTGCAGCGAAAAGCAGCAGATACACATTCTTCTCAACTGCACTGCGAACATTTTCCAGAATAGACCAAATACTAGGCCACAAAAAGAACCTCAGTAAAGTCAAAAATATTGAAATTCTACCAACCTACTTCTCAGATCACAAAGGTATAAAACTAGAAATAAATTTAAAAAGAAATCAAAAAGGCTCACAAATACGTGGAGACTTAACAACATTCTCCTAATTAATCAAAAGGTTAACAACCAAATCAAAACAGAAATCAAAGAATATATTTAGACCAATGACAACAACAACACAAAGCTACAATTTCTGTGGGATGCAGCAAAGGCAGTTCTAAGAGGAAAGTATATTGCAATCCAGGCCTATTTAAAGAAGGAAGAACATTCCGAAATGAATAGTCTAAAGACACAATTACTGAAATTGGAAAAAGAAGAATAAATGAGGCCCAAAGTCACCAGAAGGAGGGACATAATAAAGATCAGAGAAGAAATAAATAAATTTGAGAAGAATAAAACAATAGAAAAAAAATCAATGAAACCAAGTGCTGGTTCTTTGAATAAATATACAAAATAGATAAACCCTTGCCAGACTCATTAAGAGAAAAAGAGAATCTAAACACATAAACAAAATCAGAAATGAGAAAGGAAAAATAACTGTGGAGACCACAGAAATACAAACAATTCTAAGAGAATATTAGGAGAATCTGTAGGCTAACAAGCTGGAAAACCTAGAAGAAATGGACACATTCTTACAAAACTACAACCTTCCAAGACTGATGAAGGAAATAATACAAAAAATAAACAGACAGATCACCAACAACGAAATTGAATCGGTAATCAAAAAACTACCCAAGAACAAAATCCCGGACCAGACGGTTTCACCTCTGAATTCTACTAGACATATAGAGAAGAAATAACAGCCATTCTCCTTAAAGTTTTTCAAAAAATAGAAGAGGAGGGAATACTTCCAAAATCATTCTATGAAGCCAGCATCACTCTAATACCAAAACTGGGGAAAGACCTCACTAAATAGAAAATTACAGACCAATATCACTAATGAATGTAGTTGCAAAAATACTCAACAAAATAATAGCAAACAGAATTCAAAAATACATCAAGAGGATCATACACCATGATCAACTGGGAATCATCCCAGGGATGCAAGGATGGTACAACATTTGAAAATCCATCAACATCATCCACCACATCAACAAAAAGAACAAAAACCACATGATCATCTCCATAGATGCTGAAAAAGCATTTGACAAAATTCAGCATCCATTCATGATTAAAACTCTCAACAAAATGGGTATAGACGGCAAGTACCTCAACATCATAAAGGCCATATATGAAAAACCCACAGCTAACATCATACTTAATAGAGAGAAGCTCAAAGGTTTTCACCCAAGATTGGTAACAAGACAGGGATGCCCACTCTCTCCACTGTTATTCAACATAGTACTGCAGGTACTAGCCACGGCAATCAGACAAAACCAAGACACACAAGGCATCCAGATTGGTAAAGAAGAAGTCAAATTGTCACTCTATGCAGATGATATGATACAGGACATAAAAAACCCTAAGGACTGCACTCCAAAATTACTAGAACTAATATCTGAATTCAACAAAGCTGCAGGATACAAAATTAGCACACAGAAATCTGTTCTTTCCTATACACTAACGATGAACTAACAGAAAGAGACATCAGAAAAACAATTCCATTCACAATTGCATCCAAAAGAATAAAATATTTAGGAATAAACTAACGAAGGAAGTGAAAGACCTGTACTGTGAAAACTACAAAATACTACTAAGTTTAATTAAAGAGGACACTAAGAAATGAAAATGCATCCCATGCTCTAGGCTAGGAAGAATAATTATTGTCAAAATGACTGTATTACCTAAAGCAATCAACAGACGCAATGCAATCTCTAGCAAACTGCCAACATCTTTCTTCAGTGACCTCGAACAAATAATTCTAAAATTCATATGGAACCCAAAAGACCCCAAATAGCCAAAACAATCCTGAGAAGGAGGAATAAAACAGGGGGAATTACGCTCCCTGACCTCAAGTTCTATTACAAAGCCACAGTAATCAGACAATTTGGTACTGGCACAAAAACAGACCCACAGACCAGTGGAACAGAATAGAAAATGCAAACATTAACCCAAACATATACTGTCAATTAATATTTGATAAAGGACCTTGGATGTACAGTGGGGTTACAGCAGCCTCTTCAGCATCTGGTGTTGGAAAAAGTGGACAGCTATATGTAAGAAAATGAAACTGGACTATGGTCTAGCCCCATACACAAAGGTAAACTCAAGGTGGATCAAAGACCTGAATCTAAGTCATGAAACCATAAAACTCTTAGAAAAAAACATAGGCAAAAATCTCTTGTACATAAACATGAGTGACTTCTTCATGAACATATCGCCCCAGGGAAGGGAAACAAAAGCAAAAATGAACAAGTGGGACTATATCAAGCTGAAAAGCTTATGCACAGCAAAGGACACCATCAGTAGAACAAAAAGACATCCTGCAGTATGGAGAACATATTCATAAATGACATATCTGATAAGGGGTTGACATCCAAAACATATAAAGAACCCACGCACCTCAACAAACAAAAAGCAAATAATCCAATTAAGAAATGGGCAGAGGACATGAATAGACATTTTTCTAAAGAAGAAATTTAGATTGCCAACAGGCACATGAGAAGATACTCCGTATCGTAATCATCAGAGAAATGCAAATTAAAACCACAATGAGATACCACCTCACACCCGTGAAGATGGCCAACATCCAAAACACAAACAAGAACAAATGTTGGCGAGGACGTGGAGAAAAGGGAACCCTCCTACACTCCTGGTGGGAATGCAAATTAGTTCAACCATTCTGGAAAGCAGTATGGAGGTGCCTCAAAAAACTAAAATAGAAATGCCATTTGACCCAGGAATTCCACTCCTAGGAATTTACCCTAAGAATGCAGCAGCGCAGTTTGAAAAAGACATATGCACCCCTATGTTTATCAAACACTATTTACAATAGCAAAGAAATGGAAGCAACCTAAGTGTCCATCAGTAGATGAATAGATAAAGTGGATGTGATACATATACACAATGGAATATTATTCAGCCATAAGAGGACAACAAATCCTACTATTAGCAACAACATGGATGTAGCTAGAGGGTATTATGCTCAGTGAAATAAGCCAAGCCAAAAAAGACAAGTATGAAATGATTTCACTCATATGTGGAGTATAAGAAGAAAGAAAAAAACTAAAGGAAAAAAATAGCAGCAGACTCACAGAACCCAAGAACCGACTAATAGTTACCAAAGGGAAAGGGACTGGGGAAGATTGGTGGAAAGGAAGGGATAAGGGGGAAAAGGGTGCATTACGATTAGCAGATGTAATGTTGGGGGGCATTGGAGGGCTGAACAACTCAGAGAAGACAAGTAGTGATTCTATAGCATCTCACTGTGCTGATGGACAGTGAATATAATGGGGTAGATTGGGGAGACCTGATGAAGGGGGTAATTTAATAACCATAATATTGCACTTATAATTGTAGATTAATGATACCAAAATTATTTAAAAAAAGAAAAATAATTGAATAATTTAAAATAGGCATTCATTCAGTGTATGTTTATTCAGTACATACTATGTTTCACCACTCTGCCAAGTTCTACGGACACAATAGAGGAAAGTAATATACTTAGTCCATAGCCTTATTGAGCCTTCTAACTAGTGATGAAGACAACATAGAAAAGTAATTACCCAAGCAATTACTTAATTATTAATGTAAAGGACAACATTCAGATTCAAAGTTCCATCCCTCATTTAAAGTTACATCAAATTTATGCTGTCACAGTGGTGTCAGGTCAGTCAGAGCTACAAACTAAACTATGATCTCAAATAAGTATAAATCTTAATAATTCATAGAGGCTTTTTTTTTTGAGGGATTTCTGCTTCTAGTTTTAACAACGTAACTTTCATCATAAAAACCCTGTAGCTGGAAACAACTATATAAACTGGGTCAAATGCAAAAATACAATTTCTGAAATCATTGGAGAACAACCAAGGAAATCATGATTTGTGGGACCAAGAAAAGGGAGGTATGCGAATTAAATAAGGTCCCTGTGACATTCTTCCACCCTTTTCCCTAAGGCAATTACCTATTCAAAGGCTCTAAGTGATTGTGCAATGCTATAAAAGAGGCTGGGCAAAATATGGGGTCTCAAAACCATCTGGAGTTGGCATTTATTGCTATCAAGTTGTCCAGGATTTGAGAAATCAAATCTTGGAGGTTGTCAGCAAAAATAGTGGCATAAGAATTTCCAAAATTCATGTCCTTCAAAATATCAATGATGAAATAAAAAATAGAATCAATTCTTCAAAGAGCTTTGGAATAAATCAAAGGGTTACAGCAATTGAGTGAATATTTATTCAAGAAAAACAGTAGAATAGTAGTAATAACAGTGAACTTTCTGATGTTTTAACTGGTCATTTTCCCATCCACCTCTGTCCAACTCTGTGATACCCTTGCAACCCAACAAACCACAACTAGCTGGAAACTAGGAGTTTAGCAGCCACTGGATAAGCCCAAATAAGATGGGAGCTCCTTCCAAGCTCTATTTCCAGATAATTCCAAAATGTTGTTTGACTTGACTTTGAGCTCATATAATGTAAAAAGACTTTACCTCAGGGTGTTATTCAAAAACATTTAGAACCAATTATTTAACTTTGTAGTTGCCTCAAGCAGTGGATACCAACTGGGACAAAAAATACAGGCTAAACAAAAAGCTTAAAAGGAAAATTTAGGGAATGAAATGTCTGTAAGGTTTAATGAATCTTTGATATAGTCCTGGAAATCTCTAAGGCCATGCACATGTATAGGGGAGTGAGCACACTCACGGCTGGGTGCATACTCAGGAAAGATTGGAGCAGGCGCTAAGATCTCATCCTTGGTGAACTTGAGGTTCAGGACAAGCATAAATAAAAAATAATTGGCAACTACATGGTTGAGTGTTGAGGGCATCCACAACGTGTACAAAGAGCCCTTTGCCAAATACTGGGAAACACTGGATCCATGTTTTGAAAGAAATATCTGCCTCATCATTAGCTCACTACTGTTAACCATACATCACCAAAAATAAAGACTTTACAAAAGAAGTTCAGAAAAATAAATCAATAAATAATAAGCAAAAAGCTGGATAACCTAGAAGAAATGGAAAATTTCTTAGAAAAATACAACCTTCCAAGACTGACCAAGCAAGGAACAGAAAATCTAAACAAACCAATTACCAGCAACAAAATTGTATTGGTAATCAAAAAACTACCCAAGAACAAAACCCCTGGGACAGATGGATTCACCTCTGAATTTTACCAGACATATAAAGAAGACATAGTACCCATTCTTCTTAAAGTTTTCCAAAAAATAGAAGAGGAAGGAATACTTCCAAACTCATTCTATTAAGCCAGCATCACTCTAATACCAAAACCAGGAAAAGACCTCACCAAAAAGAAAATTACAGACCAATATCCCTGATGAACATAGATGCAAAAATACTCAACAAAATAGTAGCATACTGAATTCAAAAATACATCCAGAGGATCATACACCATGATGAACTGGGATTCATCTCAGGGATGCAGGGACGGTACAATAATCGATAATTCATCATTGAACTGGGATTCATCTCAGGGATGCAGGGACAGTACAATAATCGATAATTCACCAACATCATCCACCACAACAACAAAAAGGACAAAAACCACATGATCATCTCCATAGATGATGAAAAAGCATTTGACAAAATGCAACATAAATTTATGATAAAAACTCTTAACAAAATGGATGTAGAGGTAAAGTACCTCAACATAATAAAGGCCATATATGACAAAACCACAGCTAACATCATACTTAACAGTGAAAAGCTGAAAGCTTTTCACCTACGATCAGGAACAACACAGTGATGCCCACTCTCCCCACTGTTAATCTACAGAGTACTGGATGTCCTAGCCATGGCAATCAGACAAAACAAACAAATATAAGGCATCCATATCAGTAAAGAAGTCAAAATGTCACTATTTGCAGATGACATGATATTGTGCATAAAAAACCCTAGACTCCACTCAAAAACTACAAGAACTAATATCCTAATTCAGCAAAGTTGCAGGATACAAAATTAATACACAGAAATCTGTTGCTTTCCTATACACTAAGAATGAGCTAACAGAAAGAGAAATCAGGAAAATAATTTCATTCACAATTGCATCAAAAAGAATAAATAACCTCGGAATAAACCTAACCAAGGAAGTAAAAAACCTACACCCTGAAAACTACAAGACACTCCAAAGAGAAATTAAAGAGGACACTAACAAATGGAAATTCATCCCATGCTCTTGGCTAGGAAGAATAAATATTGCCAAAATGAATATTCTACCTAAAGCAATCTACAGATTCAATTCAATCCATATCAAAATACCAGCAGCATTCTTCAGTGAACTGGAACAAATAGTTCTAAAATTCATATGGAACCACAAAAGATCCCGAATAGCCAAAGCAATCCTGAGAAGGAAGAATAAAACAGGAGGGATCTCAATTCTCAACTTCAAGCTCTTTTAAAAAGCCACAGTAATCAAGACAATTTGGTACTGGAACAAGAACAGACACACAGACCAGTGGAACAAAATAGAGACTCCTGATATTAACCAAAACATATACAGTCAAGTAATATACGATAAAGGAGCCATGGATATACAATGGGGAAATGACAGCCTCTTGAACAGCTGGTGTTTGCAAAACTGGATAGCTACATGTAAGAGAATGAAACTGAATGATTGTCTAACCCCATACACAAAAGTCAACTCAAAATGGATCAAAGACCTGAATGTAAGTCATGAAACCATAAAACTCTTAGAAAAAAACAGTCAAAAATCTCTTGGACATAAACATGAGCGACTTCTTCATGAACACATCTCCCCGGGCAAGGGACACAAAAGCAAAAATGAACAAGTGGGACTATATCAAGCTTAAAAGCTTCTGTACAGCAAAGGATACCATCAGTAGAACAAAAAGACATCCTACAGTATGGGAGAATATATTCATAAATGACATATCCGACAAGGGGTTAACATCCAAAATATATAAAGATCTTATGCACCTCAACAAACAAAAGCAAATAATCCAATTAAAAAATGGGCAGAGAATCTGAACAGACACTTCTCCAAAGAAGAAATTCAGATGACCAACAGGTACATGAAAAGATGCTCCACATTGCTAATGATCAGAGAAATGCAAATTAAATCCACAATGAGATATCACCTCTCACTGCTAAGGATGGCCACCATCCAAAACACAAATAACAACAAATGCTGGCGAGGATGTGGAAAAAGGTGAACCCTCCTAAACTGCTGGTGGGAATGAAAATTAGTTCAACCATTGTGGAATGCAGTATTGAGGTTCCTCAAAAAACTCAAAATAAAAATGAAAGGGGGGGTTCTTCAGCTACCCGATTCACTCATTCACAAAGAGAGGACACAAGATCTCCAGCAGCGAAGTTTATTGCCTGAAAGACAGAATGTCAGTCTCTAAAGGAGAGAGCAGAAATCGCAGCAAGGGGAAGCTACTTATAAAGGAAATTGAGCGGGAAGTTGGTCTCGTGACTTCTATGCATTACAGGTTTCAGGAATGGGGGTGCTGATTGGATGGTTCAAAACAAGTATGTCTTGTACATTTTCTCTAGGTTGAGCTCATTTGTCGCCAAGTTGCTGGCTGATGTAATTTAGAAGGTATGTAGGTTAAGGGAAGTAGGTACCATTTATGGTAAGGGCAGATTACCTTTGACCTTTATGGTCAGGTGGCTGGTCGTTGCTAGGGAAACTATCAAGAATGAGAATCACTAGAACAATGGAGGGGTTTTGTAGTAACTAAAACAGTTTTCTTAGAACTAAGTTGGGGGTGAGGCCTTGGGGGTATTCAAGGTTGGGGTGTAGCTGTTGTAGGTGATACAAAGGGGGGGCTTACTATACCCAGGGGTAGTTCTGGGTTCTAACAAGAAATACCATTTGGCTCAGGAATTCCACTCCTAGAAATTTACCCTAAAAATGAAGCATCCCATTTTGAAAAAGACATATGCACACCTATGCTAATCACAGCACTATTTACAATAGTCAAGAAATGGAAGCAACCTATGTGTCCATCCGTAGATGAATGGATAAAGAAGATGTGGTACATATACACAATGGAATATTATTCAGCCATAAGAAGAAAGCAAATCCTACCATTTGCAACAACATGGATGGAGCTAGAGGGTATTATGCTCAGTGAAATAAGTCAAGCGGAAAAAGACAAGTATCAAATGATTTCACTCATATGTGGAGTAAAAGAACAAAGAAAAAACTGAAGGAACAAAAGCGCAGCAGACTCACAGAACCCAAGAATGGACTAAGAGTTACCAAAGGGATAGGGACTGGGGAGGATGGGCGGGAAGGGAGGGACAGGGGAGAAAAAGGGGCACTATGATTAGCAGACATAATGTAGGGGGAGGCACGGAGAGGGCTGTACAACACAGAGAAGACAAGTAGTGTTTCTATAGTATCTCACTATGCTGATGGACAGGGACTGTAATGGGGTATGTGGTGGGGACTTGATGATGGGGGGAGTCTAATAACCATAATGCTGCACATGTAATTGTAGATTAATGATACCAAAATTATAAATATAAATAAATAAATAATAAGCATAAAATCAATGAACAACAAAGCTAGAAGTATTTCCATAGCTACCCAGTTAAAAAATAATGAAATATGAAAAGCAACAAGAATGTCTCATTTACACACCAGAAAAGAACTAATAGTAGAACTATGTGTGAAGAAGGCCAGATGTTATATTTACTCAAAAAAGGTTTTAAATTAGTTATTAGGAATTTCTTCAAAGAACTAAAGGAAACCATATTCAAGGAACTCTAGGAAAGTATGAAAAAGGTAGCTATATCTCACCAAGTGAACACTATAATAAAGATATATATATAAAATTGAACCAAAGAAATTTCTGAAATTAAAAAGTATTATAACTAAAGTAAAAAATTCAGTAGGGATGCACAACAGCAGATTTTAGCTGGCAAAGAGTCAGTGAATTTGAAGATAGATCAATTGAGATGATCCATTTTGAAGAATAGAAAGAAAAAAACATGAAGGAAAATGAATGCCAGAGTTCAGACAAGCTTCAGAAACCAGTGGGACAACATGCAACATACCAACACACACATAATAGGAATCCTGAAAAGAGAAGAGAAGTGAAAGGGGCAGATATATATATGAAGAAATGATGATTGAAAACATCCAATATCTGATAAAAAATTAATCAACACATCAGTGATGCTCAATGAACTTCAAGTATGAGAAATGCAAAAAGATCCATACCTTTGATCATAGTCAGACTGAAGAGACAAAAACGAAAGAATCTTGAAAGCAGCAAGAAAAATGCTACTCATTATTCACAAAGGATATTCATGAAAATTAACAAAAAATGTTGAAAGAACTGTACATTGAAAACTAAAACATTGATGAAAGAAATTGGAAACACAATTAAATGGAAAAATATTCTGTGCTCATAGATTGCAAGAATTAATATTATTAAAATATCCATACTACCTAAAGCAATATACAGATTCAATTCATTCCCTATCAAAATTCTAATGACATTTTTCATAGAATTAGAACAGAATTATCCTAAAATTTGTAGGGAATCAAAATAAAATTGTCAGTAGCCAAAAGTGTCTGGAGAAAGTGAACAAAGCTGGAGGAATTATGCTCCCTGACTTCAAACTATTCTACAAAACTATAATAATTGAAAGAGTAAAGTACTGAAATTAAAAACAGAAACATATTTCAGTGGAACAAAGTAGAAAACCCAGAAATAAAATCACACATATATAGTGAATTAATCTGTAATAGTGGAGCCAAGAACATACAATAGTGAAAGAACAGTAGCTTTAATAACTGATGTTTGGAAAACTGGACAAAGACATGCAAAAGAATATATCTGGAGCACTATTTTGCATCATATATAAAATTTAACTCAAAATGAATTAAATACTTGAATGTAAGAAATGAAACCATAAAACAAGAAGAAAACATAGGGGTGAGCTCCTTGACATTGGTCTTAGTGATGTTTTTTGTATCTGACTCCAAGGACAAGCAAAACAAAAGCAAATAACAAACAAGAAAACAAAAAAACAATAGGACTACATCAAACTAAAGTCTTCTGCACTGTGAAGGCACCATCAACCAAACCAAAAGGCAACACACTTAATTGGAGAAGATATTTGCAAATTATATATATGACATGGGGCTAATATCCCAAATGTATAAACAACTCATGTACTCAATAACAACACCACCAATAAATCAATCTGATTAAAATTGGGCAAAGGGTTTGAACATTTTTTCCAAAGAAGATATACAGATGGCCAATGTGCACATGAATAGATGCTCAATGTTACTAATCATCAGGAAAATACAAATCAAAACAGCAATTAGATATCACCTTATACTAATCAGAATGGCTATTATCAAAACGTCAAGAAATAAGAAGTGTTGGCAAAGATGTGGAGAAAAAGGAACCCTCATGCACTGTTGGTCAGAATGTAAGTTGGTACAGCCACTATGGGAAACAACATGGAAGTTCCTCAAAAAAATAAAAATAGACCACCATATGATACAGCAATTCCATTACTGAGTAATTTCTGAAGAATATGAAAATACTAATTAAAAAAGACATGCATCCCTATGTTCAATGCAGTATTATCTACTTCAACTAAGATATGGAAACAGCTTAAGTGTCTATGAGTGGATGAACGGTTAAGACGTGGTGGTATATAAATACCATGGAATACTTCTAAGCCCTAAAAAAAAGAAAACTTGTCATTTGAAACAATATGGATAGACCTTACCAATATTATGGTAAGTAAAACAAACCCTACAGAAAAAGACAAATACCAAATGATTTCACTTATATGTGGAATCTAAAACACAAAACAAAGCAGAATCTATAGCCTAGATACAGAGAATAGATTGGCAGCTGTCATAAGGGAGAGGGATTGGAAAGGATGGGTGAAAGGAATTAAGAAATGCAAACTTCCAGTTATAAAATAATTAAGTTGTGGTGATGTAATGCACAGCATGGGGAACAGTCAATAAAATTGTATTAACTTTGTATAGTAACATGGTGACTAGACATTGTGGTGATCATTTTTCAATGTATACAGATCCAAAATCTCTATGTTGTACACTTGAAACTAATATAATAAAGTATTTCAGTTATATTTCAATAAAAAAAGGATAAAAGAAAATTTTATATTCATGTTATAGAATATTATTCAACAAAGAAAAGGAATAAACTATTGATACATGAAAAAACATAAATACTTCTCTAAATATACACCATGTAAAAGGAGTTATACTCCAAATAATATATACTGATTTCATTCACACAAGGGTCTAGATTGGGCACAGCTAACCTACAGTGACAGAAAACAAATTCTTACTTGTCTAGTATGAGGGTAGGGGCAGGGGAGGATTGATTGCAAAGGGACATGAGGAAACTTTTTGAAGGCATACAAATGATCTGTATTTTGATTGTGGTGATGATAACATGGATGAATACTATGTATCAAAATCCCTTAAACTTTTTTGAAATGGATACTTTTCAGTTTATTGTATGTATGTACCTAACTAAAATTGATCAAGATATGTGTAAATAAAATAACACTATGTATTTTACATAATTCACAAACCCCTAAAAATATATATTAAGGAAATTAGAATGGATTCTGCAGTTTGTGTGCATGTAAATGTTTGTTTGTGAGGAATAGAGACAAAAGAGAATGAGTGATTAAACTAAATAAGCGTCTTATATATGGGTAATAACACTAATATATTGTGAACTTTGGAGTTTAATTGACTCAGCTCTCCACATCTGCAGTCCAGTTGGTAATAAAAAATAAACATCTACCTAGTGAGTGATGTACTAAGCCATGTATGTGATGCTGATGACATCTACCTATTTAAAGCAGGTATAAAATGACAAAGACTTTAAATGAATAATATGTAACAGGCAAATAATTATGATTACTTAAATAATTACAATTATAAATTTCTGAGAAGGGGAAATATAGAAGGCTAATAAAGCAGAAAACAGACAGATGAGGGATCTGGGTGCAGGGAGGGAAAGCTTTTCCATGAAAGCAATGTTAAAGACATTAATATAAGTAGTATTTGGCTAAGCAAACAGAGGCAAAGAGGTTTTCAGCTACAGCTAGTAACACATCATTTTGCTGTGTTCTTCCATAATTGCTTACATTGATCTTTTAATTACTAATTTGGCATTCAGCAATTTTTATTTGAATGTTCAGAGCTTCTACTAAATGTTTTAAAATTTGATAATAATGCTTTGTTATTATTATTTATTAGGATATAATCTGTTGCTTAAATATCTCTTTTTCTCTAGCAGTCCGATTTTATCTTATTGGTGTAAATGACAGGAATACCTAATAAAATTTTGCGTTTCATATGTAAAACAGAATGATGGACAGCCTGTATTCAGGGTGCCTCATATATTTTACTATTCTACAATAGCAACAGTTTTTAGAAAAATTGAAGTGATTCACAATAATTAATTGATATGGAATAATTTGATGTGCAAAAGGAAATACTTTATTTTATTTTTAAAAACTACACTTTCTGTTTTTAATTCCCTGTGTTGAGAAAAAATATGTACATTCAAGATCTGTATCAGACCCTTGATATTTGGGTGCAGATAAAAATGCTATACTATAAGTGAAATGTGTTCTGTACTCTCAGATGGAAATGGTGTTAATTCAGGTACCCACATTACCTAAATCCACAGGTGCACATATATAGCTACCCACAAGTAATTTACTTGAATAATAAGATTTAAAACTGTTGTTTGATTCTTTTCCAAGTAGTTTCTTAAACTATGGAGTAGCAACAGTAAAGCCAATTCCACTATACTAACTGTACTTAAAAGTTAATTAATTAATTCATCATTCTACAATTGCACTAAAATTATTTTGAAGTGATTCCATTAAAAATGTCTTAATGAGAATCTCTCAGATTTAGAGTATTTCATTGTCCAGTATTGAGTCTACACATGGAAATATGCATTAGGGTCTCCCTTTGAAGAGAAAGACATCAGCAGAGTAATTGAAAATTGTTTAGTGGATGTTTCCATTTTCCTGATGCAATTTTTAAATAATGAAAATATTAAAGTTGAACATTGATTTTATTTGTAATGATCTCAACTGAATAATCAATAATTTTGCATTATTGTTAAAGAGACACCTTCTTTTTCTCTGAAAATTTAGTCTTCAACTAGCCCTGCAGAAGTAATCAAAGTTTAAACCTCCAGTTCATTTATTCCATTTTCCTCATCATAATTTTATGTGTATTTGTCAATATGGTTAGAAGATTATATGAAAAATAGATACTTTGTATACAAGGGTGGCACCCAGCCCTAGTGTATATAAAGTTTAATGTATAAATTTATATAAAATAGTAGTGATGGTTTGGGGATTCTGTAGTGTACAAGAGACAAAACTATTTTTTACACACAATTTCTATTATTAACATAGTCCTACATTTTTGTCTACCTTCTACAGATAAGGTAGAGAAACAGAGATCCACTGATCAGTCTAAGACCACACTTCTAGGAAATGGCAGACTTCTGTTCTTTCCACTAATCATTGATAATTATCACCTAAAAAGGTACAGAGAGTCTGGATACAAAGGATGAAAAACTACCTTTTATGTCCATATCAGTGGAAGTAGAGAGACCATGGGTATTGCCTATGTGTTCTTCCGTTGTTTTTACTTAATAACAGAATATAAGTGTTTTGGAGTGACACAATGCTGGTCAGTGAGAAGTAGGCAGATATATAATCAGTAGCTCTCATACACATTTTAGCCTTTACTCTTCAATTAAGTTTCTAGGGCTGTCATAACAAAGTACAATAGACTGGGTGGCTCAGCCAGCAGAAGTATTTTTTCTCAGTTCAGGAGGCTCAAAGTCCAAAATCAAGGTGTGGACATGGTTGGTTTCACCTGCAGCCATTCTCTATGGCCTTTAGATGTTCATTTTCTCTCTGTGTCTTCACATCATATTCCTGTCTGTGTCTGTGTCCAAATTTTCTTTTCTTATAAGGACACCAGTCATATTGGATTAGGGACTACCCTAATGACATCAGCTTAACTTAATTGTTTCTTTAAAAATCTTACCTCCAAATACAGTCATATTCTGAGGTACTGGGCATTAGGAATTTAACGTACTAATTAGAGGGGAGAAACAATTCAGCTGATAACACTCTTCTTTTTTCTTTATGGAATGTTTAAATGGTTCCTGTAGGTACAACAGCTATGAGAATGAAATCTAAATATTCAGGAGATTAGAACCAGATGTTCTGTTTTAACAGTGCTCTACAGGCCCATCATCAACTACTGCACCTAATTACTTTCCCAGAGTGATCATTCTTGTGTTTATTCATCATTTATTATCTAATTCATATATAGCACCAATCAGTCTGCTAGCTGTTGGGGTTACTTCACTAAAAAATTCTCTCTAACCTTGAGGAACTTAGAATCTAGCTACTGCCTAGAGGATTGGAAACTCACAGGAATATATTTTTCCTACTCTTATTTGTCTATATTATACTCTTAAGAGGCTTGCAGATGTTCTTTTCTTTACTTAGGGATTATGGATCAGGATTCAAGTGTTTCATAACACCACTGAAATCATATGCAGAAATGTGTATATGTGTTTGTGTGTGATTTTTGAGAGGTTATGATACATAGATTTCATTAGATCCTTTAATGGATTCATGATCTAAGTTAAAGGAATTACTATAGCAGGGAAGACATACAGCAAATCTGTAATCTCTCCACCACAAATCCCTACCCAACCACTTCACGAACATTATAGGGTACTGATGGTTGATATTGGGCAATTTGTTTTCTGAGTCATTTCCCCTATGAATAGTAAACTGATATTTCCCTGGTAAACACAGTAACACTTGCTAACACTTGTGTGGTAATATTTAAAATTGACATACAGAACTCATGACTGTAAGGCATGTTCCTTTGTATCCCTGTGAATTAAAGTATTGATGTCACTTTAAGAAAAAAGGTTTTGAAGACATTTACTTACTAACTCTTACTGTAATTCTACTCATATATGCATATTTTAACAGAAGAAAACAAGGCTGACACCAAGTTAATTGATTGGTCACAGTCTACTTAGAAATGCATGAACAATCAAATTAAAATCAGTTTTGTTCATAGATTTCAGCAAAAAAATAATTGACCTCAAGTGATTTTGTTCTCTAGATAAAGTTTCACTTTTTCCACAAAAATACATAGAAACATATACAATATTGAAGAATACTTTTCTGGAGAATTTTCCTTTCCTGAACATTACTCTAAGAAAGCACCACAAGACCCTTCATTGTTAACACCACCATTATCGTTATTGATTTACTTAATGCACTCCCTTTGAGGCTTCTGGGCATGTGAGCATAACAAGCAGAAAAATCAACTTGTCAAAGCCAGGTGGTTACAAATGATCCATAACCAGCCTTGTCAGATCTACAACACTGGTTAAACAGATGTGTGACTGAACAGCAGGCTTGAATTTAATTTTTTGATAGGAAGCCAAAAAAGATGAAATTTCTTCTAAAAGTAAAGATAGAGGATCTTTATTTGCACTCCACCAAAGACAAAATCCATAATCTTGGGAAAAGATGCAGATACTTTCCAGCAAGAGACTAACATATGCATCTCAAGTGTAGTTAGGATAAATAGACTATTCCGTTCACAATGTTAAACAACAAGGATAAAGTTTATATAGATACCAAATGAAGGTCAGAGCAAATTTGCAATGAATTTAAGCATTTAAGAGAGCTGATTCAGAAATTGTTTTTCCTTAAATAATATTCCTCTCCTCTACACAAAACAATTTAATAACATTAGCTAATGTTTGAATGTTTTCTCTGAGCTAGACACTGTGTTTTGTGAGCATGATTTTATATTCTTATGGCAGCACTAAGAGCTATAATTTTCGTAGGCCATATAGTTATTAAAGGAAGAACCCTGGATATGAAAGCCAGATCTGACTGGCTTTAAAAACTTGCTCCAGAGCAGGAACACGCCAGGGTGCTTGCAGCCGGCTCCTGGGAAGGAAAAAAAAAAAAAGAAAACCGCGTGCTTTCTTCAGCAGCCTTAAAGAGACAGGAGACCAGCGGAGGAGCTGCACCGTCCCAGCACACTCAGTCCAGCAGGCTGGGAGTCCTGGGGAGTTTCAGATGCCTTAGCTGGTGACTGGGGAAGCGTGGCCGTACAGACACTTCTCACTGAGACTAACAGCCTCCCATTTGTTCCCACCCCAGCCAGAGCAATAAAGGGAACTGCAGAGCAATGTGGCCATGGCTGCAGAATATCGGGGCAACAGCACCACCTACAGCATCCCCACAGAATCTACTCCCAGTGGGTGTTTTATTTGTTTTGTTTTGTTTTTTGTTTTGTTTTGTTTTCTTTTTTCCTTTTTCTTTTAGTTCTTTTTTTTTCTTTTTTCCCTTCATTCTTTCTTTATTTTTCTTCTTTTTTCTCTTTTTAAAGCCTTAAAGAGCCCAGCTGACATACATGGCAACTTCAAGCAACCACATCTATAGCCATGAAAAGAGAGAGGAATATGGTTCAGACCAAAATCAACAAGAAAACCCCAGAGAGGGAGCCTGAAGGGATGGAAAAGCACAGCCTTCCTGAAAAATAATTCAGCATAAAAGTCATAACCATGCTGATGGACCTAAAGAGAAATGTGCAAGAGCTGAGGAGGAAGTGAGGGAAGTGAGGAAAGACAATGCAGAAATCAGACAAACGATTGATGGGCTTAACAGCAGACTGGATGAGATGCAAGTGACTGTTAATGGGAAAGAAATCAGAGAACAGGAATACAGAGAAGCTGAGGCAGAGAGAGATAAAAGGATTTCTAGGAATGAAAGAATATTAAGAGAACTGTGTGACAAATACAAACAGAACAATATTTGCATTATAGGAGTACCAGAGGAAGAAGAGAGAGAAAAAGGGATATTTAAGTGTCCTTGAAGAAATAATTGCTGAAAACTTTCCCTTGCTGGGTGAGGAAAAAGTCTCGCAGTCCACCGAAGCCCACAGATCTCCCAACACAAGGGACCAAGGGAGACAACACCAAGACACATAATAATTAAGATGGCAAAGATCAAAGATAATGACAGAGTATTAAAGGCAGCTAGAGAGAGAAAAAAGATCACCTATAAAGGAAAACCCATCAGACTATGATCAGACTTATCAACAGAAACCTTAAAGGGCAGAAGAGAATGGCATGATATATTTAACGTTATGAAACAGAATGGCCTCGAACCAAGAATATTGTATCCAGCATGGTTATCATTTAAATACGATGGAGGGATTAAACAATTTCCAAACTAATGAAAGATGAGAGAGTATGCCTCCCATAAAACACCATTACAGGATATCTTAAATGGACTGCTCTGTATGGAAGAACTCCTAAGGCTAAAAAGATGTCATCTGAGAAAATAAAATCATAGCAAAGAAAGCAGACCATCCAAATAATAACTAAAGGCAAAGAATAAAACACCTATTATATAAAGAATGGAGGAGGAAGAATAAGAATGGAGAGAAATAAAGAAACATCAGACAGTGTTTACAATTACTTAACAAGAAAGTTAAGTTAGACTGTTAGATAGTAAAGAAGCAACCCTTGATCCTTTGGTAACCACGAATCTAAAGCCAGCAATCGCAATAAGTACATATCTATCAATAACCACCTTAAACGTAAATGGACTGAATGCATCAATCAAAAGACACAGAGTAACAGAATGGATAAAAAAGCACGACCCATCTATGTGCTGCTTACAAGAGACTCACCTCAAACCCAAAGATATACACAGACTAAAAGTGAAGGGATAGAAAAAGATATTTCATGCAGACAGTGAGAAAAAAGCAGGTGTTGCAGTACTTGGATCAGACAAAATAGACTTCAAAACCAAGAAAGTAGCAAGAGATAAAGAAGGACATTACATAATGATAAAGGGGTCAGTCCAACAAGAAGATATAACCATTATAAATATATATGCACCCAACACAGGAGCACCAGCATATGTGAACAAATACTAACAGAATTAAAGGAGGAAATAGACAGCAATGTATTCATTTTAGGAGACTTCAACACACCACTCACTCCAAAGGACAGACTAACCAGACAGAAAATAAGTAGAAACAGAGGCACTGAACAATATACTAGAACAGAAGGACCTAACAGACATCTACAGAACTCTTCACCCAAAAGCAACAGGATACACATTCTTCTCAAGTGCACATGGAACAGTTTCCAGCATAGACCACATACTAGGCCACAAAAAAAACCTCAGTAATTACAAAATTATTGAAATCCTACCAACCATCTTCTCAGATCACCAAGGTATAAAATGAGAAATAAATTTTAGAAAGATATGAAAAAGGCTCACAAATACATGGAGACTTAACAACATTCTCCTAATTAATCAATGGGTTAATGAACAAATCAAAACAGAAATCAAAGAATATATGGAGACTAATGACAACAACAACACAAAGCCACAACTTCTGTGGGACGCAGCAAATGCAGTTCTAAGAGGAAAGTATATTGCAATCCAGGCCTATTTAAAGAAGGAAGAACATTCCCAAATGAATAGTCTAAAGACACAATTACTGAAATTGGAAAAAGAACAAATGAGGCCTAAAGTCACCAGAAGGAGGGATATAATAAAGATCAGAGAAGAAATAAATAAAATTGAGAAGAATAAAACAATAGAAAAAATCAATGAAACCAAGAGCTGGTTCTTTGAAAAAAATAAACGAAATAGATAAACCCCTAGCCAGACTCATTAAGAGAAAAAGAGAATCTACACACATAAACAGAATCAGAAATGAGAAAGGAAAAATAATGACGGACCTCACAGAAATACAAAGAATTACAAGAGAATTTTATGAGAATCTATATGCTAACAAGCAGGAAAACATTGAAGAAATGGACAACTTCTTACAAAAATACAACCTTCCAAGACTGACTAAGCAAGAAACCGAAAAACTAAACAGACCAATTACCAACAATGAAATTGAATCGGTAATCAAAAAACTACCCAAGAACAAAACCCCAGGATCTGATGGATTCACCTCTGAATTCTACCAGACATATAGGGAAGAAAAAACACCCATTCTCCTTAAAGTTTTTCAAAAAATAGAAGAGGAAATACTTCCAAACTCATTCTATGAAGCCAGCATCACTCTAATACCAAACCGGGCAAAGACCTCACCAAAAATAAAAATTACAGACAGTTATCCCTGATGAATGTAGATGCAAAAATACTCAACAAAATATAAGCAAACCGAATTCAAAAATATATCAAGAGGATCATACACCATGATCAAGTGGGATTCATTCCAAGGATGCAAGGATGGTACGACATTCGAAAATCCATCAACATCATCTACCACATCAACAAAAAGAAGAACAAAAACCACATGATCATCTCCATAGATGCTGAAAAAGCATTTGACAAAATTCAGCATACATTCATGGTTAAAACTCTCAACAAAATGGTTATAGACGGCAAGTACCTCAATATCATAAAGGCTATATATGACAAACCCACAGCTAACATCATACTTAATGGCGAGATGCTGAAAGCTTTTCATCTAAGATCGGGAACAAGACAGGGATGCCCACTCTCTCCACTGTTATTCAACATAGTACTGGAAGTCCTAGCCACAGCAATAAGCAAAACAAAGATATACAAGGCATCCAGATTGATAAAGAAGAAGTCAAATTGTCACTATTTGTAGATGACATGATACTGTACATAAAAACCCTAAAGACTCCATGCCAAAACTACTAGAACTAATATCTGAATTCAGCAAATTGCAGGATATAAAATTAACACACAGAAGTCTGTTGCTTTCCTATACACTAACGATGAACTAACAGAAACAGAATTCTTAAAAACAATTCCATTGACAATTGCATCAAAAAGAATAAAATACATAGGAATAAACCTAATGAAGGAATTGAAAGACCTGTACTCTGAAAACTACAAGAAACTCCTAAGAGAAATTAAAGAGGACACTAACAAATGGAAATGCATCCCATGCTCTTGGCTAGGAAGAATAAATATTGTCAAAATGGCTATACTACCTAAAGCAATCTACAGATTCAATGCAATCCCTATCAAACTACCAACAGCTTTCTTCAATGAACTGGAACAAATAATTCTAAAATTCATATGGAACCACAAAAGACCCCGAATAGCCAAAGCAATCCTGAGAAGGAGGAATAAAGCAGGGGAAATTATGCTCCCTGACTTCAAGCTCTACTGCAAAGCCACAGTAATCAAGACAATTTGGTATTGGCACAAAAACAGACCCACAGTCCCGTGGAACAGAATAGAAATTCCGAACATTAACTCAAACATTTACAGTCAATTAATATTTGGTAAAGGAGCCTTAGATATACAACGGGGAGATGTCAGCCTCTTCAGCAGCTGGTGTTGGAACAACTGGATAGCTACATGTAAGAGAATGAAAGTGGACTACTGTCTAACCCCATACACAAAAGTAAACTCAAAATGGATCAAAGACCTGAATGTAAGTCATGAAACCATAAAACTCTTAGAAAAAAACATAGGCCAAAATCTCTTGGACATAAACATGAGCAACTTCATCATGAACATATCTTCCTGGGCAAGGGAAACAAAAGCAAAAATGAACAAGTGAGACTATATCAAGCTAAAAAGCTTCTGTAGAGCAAAGGACACCATCAGTAGAACAAGAAGACATCCTACAGTATGGGAGAATATACTCATAAATAACGTATCTGATAAAGGGTTGACATCCAAAATATATAAAGAACTCACGCACCTCAACAAACAAAAAGCAAATAATCCAATTAAGAAATGGGCAGAGGACATGAATAGACACTTCTCTAAAGAAGAAATTCAGGTGGCCAACAGGCACATGAAAAGATGCTCCACATCGCTAATCATCAGAGAAATGCTGATTAAAACCACTATGAGATATCACCTCACACCAGTGAGGATGGCCAACATCCAAAACCAAACAAAAGCAAATGTTGGCGAGGATGTGAGAAAAGGGAACCCTCCTACACTGCTGGTGGGACTGCAAATTAGTTCAACCATTGTGGAAAGCAGTATGGAGGTTCCTCATAAAACTCAAAATAGAAATACCATTTGACCCTGCAATTCCACTCCTAGGAATTTACCCTAAGAATGCAGCAGCCCAATTTGAAAAAGACATATGCACCCCTATGTTTATCACAGCACTATTTACAATAGCCAAGAAATGGAAGCAACCTAAGTGTCCATCAGTAGAAGAATGGATAAAGAAGAAGTGGTACATATACACAATGGAATATTATTCAGCCATAAGAAGAAAACAAATCCTACCATTTGCAACAACATGTATGGAGCTAGAGGGTATTATGCTCAGTGAAATAAGCCAAGCCGAAAAAGACAAGTATCAAATGATTTCACTCATATGTGGAGTATAAGAACAAAGAAAAAATACTGAAGGAACAAAACAGCAGCAGACTCACAGAACCCAAGAACGGACTAATAGTTACCAAAGGGAAAGGAACTGGGGAGAATGGGTGGGAAGGGAGGGATAAGAGGGAAAAAGGGTGCATTACGATTAGCAGATGTAATGTTGGGGGCCACGGGGAGGGCTGTACAACTCAGAGAAGACAAGTAGTGATTGTGTAGCATCTCACTACACTGATGGACAGTGAGTGTAATGGGGTTGGTGGGGGGGACTTGATGAAGGGGTAGTTTAATAACCATAATATTGCACATGTAATTGTAGATTAATGATACCAAAATAAATTATATTTAAAAAAAACTTGCTCCAACAAGACTGTAAGGTAAAAATACCGGTAGAAAACACTCTTTATGAACTGAATCAGACTAGATGTCTGTATTTGTTAGACTCACTTATTGTTTCCTTTATCTTCATCTTTTTTATTTCAGGAGCTTTTTATTTTAATTTAATCCCACTTGTCTAGTTCTGTTTATTTTGTCTATGCTTTTGTTATATACCCAAGAAATAATTGCTGAGGCCAATGGTCAAAAAGATTTTCCCTTATTTTTACTTCTGAGAGTTTAAATCTTTGATATATTTTGTTTATTTCTGTATATTTCTGTGTATAGTATAAGAATCCTATTTCATTGTTTTATGTGTGGATATCCAGTTTTCTCTGCAGTATTTATTGAAGAGACTATTCATTCCCTAATTGTGTATTTGTGGTACTTTTGTCATGATCAATTCATTGCATTTATGTGGAATAATTTTGCTTCTCTTCATTCTGTTCCACTGCTTTATGTGCATATTTTGATTACTCTAGCTTTGTAAAATATTTTGAAATAAGGGAGTAGGTTGTCTCTAGATTTGTACTTCTTTTTCAGGACTGTTTTAGCTACTTGGAATCTTTTTTGGTTCCATATGAATTTTATAATTTTTTTTGTCTATTTCTATGAAAAATGTCATTGGGATTTATGTAGGAATTGTATTGATTCTATAAATTGTTTTTGGTAGTATGGACATTGTAACAATATTAATCTCCCATTCCATGAACGCAAGGTGTCTTTCCATTTATTTGTGTCTGCTTTAATTTCTTTCATCAGTGTTTTATAGTTTTCAGTGAACAAGTCTTTCACCTCCTTAAGTTTATTCCTAAGCATTTTATTATTTTGACACTACTGTAAATGGGATTGTTTTCTTAATTTCCTTTTCAGAGAATTTATTCTTTCTGTGAAAAAACAACTGATTTTTATGTTGATTTTGTATCCTGCACACACAGACTGAAAATGAAGGGATGGAAAAAGATATTCCATGCAAATGTAATCAAAAGAGTACAAATGTGGTTATGCTTATATCAGACAAAATAGATTTTAAGTCAAATTGACTGTAATGGGGTTGGTGTGTTGGACCTGATGAAGGGGGTAGTGTAATCACCATAATGTTGCTCATTTAACTGTAGATTAATGATATCAAAATAAAATTAAAATAACACATCAGACATGAAGAAACAAAAAAAAATTGTCATAAGAGGCAAAGAAGTTCATTACATAATGATAAAAGCGTTAATTCCACCAGAAGATACAATTATAAATATCTATGAACCCAACATCAGAGCATATATAAAGCAAACATTGACTGGTCCAAAGGGAGAAATAAACAGCAATATAATAATAGTAAGAGACTTGATTACACACTTTCAATAGTGGATAGATCATTGAGACAAACATTCAGTAAGAAAACAGCAGGCATGAACATTATAGACCAAATGGACATAGCAGACATATACAGAATATTCCTCACAACAGCAGAACAATACACATTCTTCTCAAATGTATACGGAACATTCTCCAGGATACAGCACATGTAAGTCAATTTTTCAACCAACTTGCATGCTCTATTTTAAGTACCATGGAAATATTTTATATCATGACAGTTTCACTCTGAGTTATTTGCCGAAGTTACTATAAATGGAAAAGAAAACAAGCCAGGATACCTCATTTTTTAATGTGTGTGGGTGAGATTATGGACATTTAAACAATATTTCCTTTTCCATTTAAAAGGATGTGAAAACAATTGAATTCATTTGCTAGATTTGTGTATAGCAGGGTATTTTCCTGTATTAAAGTCTAGTGTTTTCAAGACTTTTAGTCACTGATGAAGAATGTTCTGTGTATTTTGGTCAGCGTCACCTATAGATTTATCTATTTATACACATAATTGCCTTTACTATAACTATTTTGAAGATAACTTATATAACGCAGCAAAAATTTGCTTTCACAGTTGTCTAGCTTCATGAAAGATGACTTTCACTTATCAATTACATATGAAAATCATTAATAACGATAGAGAAGGGTCTAATATAAGATGGAGCATAAATTACTTGGTAAGTGTAGCTCTGGGCCAGAATAAATCTCCAATGAAACTGGTAAAACTGAAATAAGTCAAAGAAAAGGATAGGTTGGTAGAAATCATTCTTATTGCACACAGCTTCCTCAAACTTACTAGCTAGACCTGGCCCCATCTGTCTTCTCTGGCCAGCACTTACGCTCTGCCTCACAGTACACACTCTCTTTCCTGCCCAGCCACTCTGGGAGGAACTCCATTAGCGGGTCTTGGGAGACTGGCAGACTCCAGACCAATTACATACCAGGAATAGAGAGGAGGAGAAAATTGCTATTACCTTTCCACCCCTTGCCCCAGATCAGTAGAAGGCTCTGCAGTGATAAACACCTATTGATAAATTAATGAATTAAGTTTTGGTGGGAGATTCTGAAAATTCTGCAATTTTCCCCACAGGGAGCCTCTGCTCTTAAATACCCTTTTTATACTTAAATATTTATTTATTCTCTAGCCAATAGCCTCATTTTAAATAATTAGGTTTTAAAAACAACGTCTTTTTAACTGAGGTCAGCTCCTAAAGTCTCTTGCCAAAGATTTGATAGACAGAAGCAATTTCCCTCTATTTATATTTCTTCTAAACATTTACACCTTAAGGGAATTTTTCATTATATGGATGTGTATAATCCTTTGGGGAGAGTCTTGATAAGTAGACTCCCTGAC
>JAVSCE010004090.1:0-205965 GCA_032199065.1 Smutsia gigantea | reverse complement strand
GCAATTTTACCCACAACTGGACACTCTGTTTATTAGGCAGACTCACCTCTCTCAGTGTCTGAGGGCAGGAGGCACTTCATTTAGGACTAGCCTGTGTCTCCATGTAACCCCTAAAATCAGGGGGAAATTTTGAGCTTTCCTTGCTCTGAATTTCTGCAGTTCTTAAAGGACTGGAGTAATGAACAACCACAGCAATTTCCAGATTCTCAGGTTGCCATTATGTGCTTTCTGATTCAAAGTTAAAAAACAAAATTCTACTAAGTAAATTTGAAGATCCAATTGACCTTATTCAATGATTCATGAATCAGGCAGCATTTAGCAAGCAAGTAGAAGGGAGCTTCAAAAAGCTCTTGTGGGTAAAATTGTAATATTCCAGAGTCTCTCCCCTGGCTTTAGTTCATCTCCATATGAACAGGCGTTTCTAAGGGGTGGAGAGAAGTAGTCATTTCCATATATCAATGGGTAATTACCTGGGCGACCTAGGGCTTATCTGAACCTGAGACGTTTTGGGGAGAGGTTTTGCTTACTCTGCCAGAGCAGGAGAGAAGGCCCCTGGACCCCAGTTTGTAAGCAATAAAGGGTTTTAAACTTTATTTCTCCCTTTGATTTCAGTTTTAGAGGTATTTTGTCCCGGGATTTCTTCTTCCTGGAGTTACAGCTGTACAAAGTGGGAAGTTTTTAAAGGCAGAGAAGGGGTGGGAAAAACAATTTATTAGCAAGGAGGGTTGCCAGGACTCAGCTAGGAGTCTGTGGGACACACGAGGAACTGAGAATGTGCATGCGTGTGTGTGTGTGTGTGTATCCTTGCAGTTGTTGTCTTTTTAACATCAAGAGAATTGGATTCTAATACAGAATCCATTTTCCTGTTTAAGATAATGTAATTCTGGAATATTACAATTTTACCCACAGGCCACTCCTACAGAAATCTGACCTTACAATCTGCTCGTTCCCCTTCTTCTGCAATGGTCCCTGGGTGAAAAAACTGGAGCATTGTGGCCAGACTAATGACATACAATAGCAACAGCAATAAAATCATGATAATCCTTAATCTGGAGGATTCAGCGAGGTTCAAAGTCCTATGCATATTAAATGTGTAGCTCCTCCATTCCACAGGCAGGCAGTAGCTGAGGGTTCAGGGCAATCATCAGGGGGCAGCAGCAGCCAGGGGGCACATTCAGGCCACGAGGACTGTAGGAGAAAATAACCTTAAGGGCAATAAGATACATGTTTTAATGACACCAGCATAGGCAAATCTTGTCCATCAGGTAGGATACATGCAAGAGAGTGGTCCTGTGACAGGACAGTGGCAGGAATGGGATCTCATCCTGGTCCAGTATACCAGACCTGCACCCCCCTACGTGTGGGAGCTAACAAATGGATCAGTATACAGGGCTGCAGGAGGTACATGCACTGGCCATAAAGGTAAAACAAAACTTCCCCATAAGATGCTCTTACCTCCTGGACATTTTGGGCACACTATCATGATCTTTGGGGGCCATTCAGCTGTTACTCCTGGAACACACAGGAGGCAAGCTTCCAGCCTTTCCCCCAAGGTGCCAGAGGGCCAGCCATCGCTGGTCCATGTGTTGAAATGTCCAGGGCCAAGTCCATTCAATAGTGTATCCAGGGCTTAATGCAGTGGGGCTGGCAGGGGGATGTTGCTCTGCTGGCCATGTCCTGGCTTCAATAACTCCTCTTTGGTTTGGGCGTACAGTTGTAGAGGAGAGGCAGCAAGGTGTGTGAGCAGGTCCACAGGGCTCAAAGCTCCTGTACGTGGCTTCTCATTCAAACACCACAGCACTGTTCATAGGCGAACTGACCAGCCCTGTAGACTATTGGTGTCTGACTTCAGGCCAGATTTCAACAAACCATTGTACATGTCTATCATGTCTGCACCGTTAGGATTATATGGTACATGAAATTTCCACTTTATTCCTAGTTGCTGCACCCATTCTTGTAACTCATGTCCAGTAAAGTGGGTGCCTTGATTGCTCTCAATCACCTGCAGCTGGCCATAGGCTGCAAAGAGATGCTCCAGGCCCCTCTTGGTGGCTTGCTGTGCCCACACAAGTCATGGCATACTGATATCCTTCTGATATGGGCAGAGGCCCAATATACTATATTTGCCACCTGACGAGGGGTACTGGCCCCCTTACTATTGCCCCATGTTGCTGTGGGACTCGGTGTAAGTCCCCCTTAGAGCGCACAAGGCACTCCTGGGCTATACTGACTTCTTCAAAGGTCAGTGGCAAGCCCCACCTACAGGCTACAGCCCACATTGTCTTTTGCCCCACGTGCAACAAACGCTGGTGCAGCCACTGGGCCACATCAGGGGCAGGCTTTCCTTCTAGCCAGCACCCCTGGGCCAATGTGTCTGCTTCATCATTCCCTGGGGATGCCAAAGGCAAATGGCCAGTCACATGATATATGGTAACAGTCTCAGTCTGACCAGAGGCCCATAGGTCTTGCCACAACTCTTGCCTCCAAAGGGGCCAGTGACCAACCATCCAGTTGGCATGCTACCATGTAGGTAGCCACAGGGTCAAGCCCTGATAGATGGCCCAGCTGTCAGTGCAGACAACTATGGGGGAAGGCTCCTGGGTGATCACGAGCCATACTGCCCATGACTCAGTCCATTGGCTGCTCTTCCCCTCGCCATCCTCCATCCATATTGTCTCAGTCTTAGGATGGAAAGCCACAGCCCTCCACTTCGGGGGCTGCCCACAACTGGAGCCATCTGTGTACCAAGCATCTTCAGGTATAGGGGCTTTTCCCTCCTGATAAGGACTCTTGGCTACCAGTGGCTCAAAAGCAAGTTCTTCCTGCTTTCCACTGGTATAGGTCACTGGCCCCAATAAGCATTGGAATTCTCCACTTAAGGGGCTAGTAGAGAGGGCGCTGCACTGCTGTAAATATGCGCCCCATTTGGCCAGAGTAGGTGTCTGTGCCATGGCACTCCATGGCCTTTGGGTCCAGTCTCGCACCCACCCTGTAATGGGATATAGGTGGTTATTCCCTTGGTTGGAGCTGTTCCAGCAATGGGCTCCACAGCCAGCAAGGCGTACACAGCAGCCAGTTGCTTCTCTATCAAGGTGTACCAGACCTCTGCTCCTTTCCATAGTTGTGACCAGAATCCAATAGGTTGGTGTGTCTGTTTAAGCCGCTGCCAAAGACCCCATCCATAACCACCTTCGGTTACATGAACATCTAGTTCACAGGGCCTTGATGAGGCCATTACATTCAAGGCCTGTACAGCCCTGACTGCCCGCTTAGCAGCAGTAAAAGCAGCTGCACGTGTCTCATCCCAGTCCCACCTGATACCCTTCTGTACCAACCAGTATAAGGGCTTCAGAATTTGTGCCAAGTGCGGGATAAACACTCTCTAGTAGCCCAAAGGACCCAAAAACTTGTGTAATACTGTCACAGTGGTAGGGGTGGGGAAAGCCTGGACCTTGTCTATGACTGCTTCTGGGATAACTTTAGTTTTACCCGACCAGACAACCCTCAAGAATTTCACAGACAAATCAGGTCCCTGAACCTTGGGCTGGTCACAGCCCATCCTTTTTCCTGTAGATGTTACAACAGTCTAGGAACTGCCCCTTCTAAATCTGAAAGAATCAGATGTGAGCATAATGTCATCAATGTAGTGATACAACCGCACTGTTTGTGTTTTCTTCCATGTGGCCAAGTTCCAAGCTACAAGTCCATGACAGATGGTGGGACTGTGGAGGTATCCCTGTGGAAGGACAGTGAATGTCCACTGCCAGCCTTCCCACCTGAAGGCAAACTGTTCCTGCCTTTCCTGTGCTATGTCAGTAGAGAAGAAAGCATTAGCAAGGTCTACTACATAATGATACGCTCCCAGCTCATGGCTGAGGGTGTCCAGAAGGGCTGCTGTAGAGGGGACAGCAGCATGCAAAGGGGGTGTGACTTTATTCAATTCCCTGTAGTCCACAGTCATATGCCAGGAGCCGTCTGGCTTTCTCACTGGCCACACTGGGGAATTAAAAGGACTACGAGTGGGCTTTATGATGCCCACCCTCTCTCTCCTGCAGAGTTTCTCCAATTTCCTTGTGCCCCCAGGCAATTTATACTGCTTAGTGTTTGTCACCCACTGAGGTACAGGCAGAGCTACAGGCGGGTGCTTAGCATGTCCCCTCAGAACTGCATTTACCACACGTACCCTCAGTCTGAACTCACCTGCAGTGGTCTGTAAGCACAGGCCCTGCAGGATATCTACCCCAAAAATATATTCAGGGGTGGGAGAAATGTACACAGTATACTCCTTTGGGGGCAAACGCCCTGTCCCCAATGAGATTTGGGCTTTCTTCACTCTAATTGCCTTACCCCCATAGCCATCTATCACAGCAGGAGTCCCGGGAAAACACTCAGGGTTGCCATGGATCAGAGAACACGCAGCTCCTGTGTCCACCAGCGCCAGGACACGGTACATTCACAGGGGACCAATGAATTGCTAATTCTACATGTGGCCTCTGGTCCCCACCATGTCCCCCAAGGTGGGGACTCTGACCACACCCTCCAGGTCGATCTACGATGCCCAATCACTCTCCTGTGGGGGCGAGGGCTCAGGTGAATCCTGAGTACCATCTCCCAGGAAGTTTTGCAGGGACACAGGCTGGGCATGAGGCCTTGACTCCAGTTTCCCTGCCCTGGACCTCAGCGGCTGAACTGCTGCTCTGGCTTTAATTGGTGCCACAGTTCGAACGATATTCTATTGGGCTGCCTACCAAGTTTTTCTTTCACTACCCCAGCCTTTATCAAATCAACCCACATCTGGGTCCTTGAGACCTTCAGGGGGCCTTTTGCACCTCTCCTTTCAGTTGTGACCCATACTTCCCTCCGTGCCCTTATCGATTCAACCTCCCCCAGATCTGCTAAAGTACGAGTAGCCTCACTTATGGGTTGCCTTATGTGGGGGGCAAGAATATTCACTAGGGACCCAAGAAGAGATGTGGGAGCTGTATGCAGCATCAGGTATCTCATTCCCACAGTGAACAGCTCATCAGGGCCCTGGGGGTCCATATCATAGATGATATTTTTCATACCCAATTCCCACAGTACCTGTTGGAGCTCTGCATGCGTTTTCCAGCTAGTGGGAAAATATGATAAATCACCCTGATTAGGCCAAACTAGCCTGATGGCAGCTGTCAGCCATTCCAGGAGTGTCTGATTCCCTGAGGTGTGACAGGCATTTTGCAACCACCGCCGGAGGGAAGCGTGAGTCATCAGGGAAGCCATTCTACTCACCTCAGTACCCGACATAACAATGTTCTCCACCCCCATATTCCAGAGATGTAAAAGCCACATAGGCAGAGATTCCGATGGCCTCTGCCTGTACCTGACGCTCTTGTCCATCAGCTCATCCTGGGCACAGGGGCAGAGCATGGAGGGCTCCACAGCTGCTTGTCCCCCTGAGGAGTCCCCGGTTGTTTCATTTTTTCTTAATTACAGCTGGGAGGGCCTTTAAAACAGGAGAGGCTGGCACCTCCCGCGGTGGCCTGGGTAGCAGATGGCCATGGCCCCGCCTCCTCCTCTTCTCCCCCAACCCCTCCTCCATCTCTGGGGCTGAAGGCACCACTCTTTCCTCTCCCTCCCCCATGGCCTCCTGCACTGCGGCTTTTCCTGCCGCCTCCCTCTTCATGGCTGCTAAGGAATCTTCCAAGAGCATGACCTTTCTTTTTAATAATTTGCTCTTTTCTTTAATGGCATCCCATAGGTTATCGCCCAGCTCCTCCAAGCAATGCTTAAGTGTTTCCCTCTCCTGCCTGAGTCCCTCTCTCTCTCTCCTCGCTAACCCTCTTGATAATCCTTTCTCCTCAATAACATTTTCCACTATCTTGATGAAAGAGACCCTAAAATGCCAGCTGCTACACAGCCACTTAAGGGCCTCTAAGCAGTCTTCTATCTCACGGAGGGCTAATTCTGCAGTTTCCAGTGTCTCCACCCTTCCCCAGTTCTGGGGAGGGTCCCACTCCTCTAGGAGGTGCTTTACCCTAGACCAATTCCCCACTAGGTGTTCCCATATTGGAAGCCCCACAGATGGGGGGATAATAACAGGTGAAGCAGCACCCTCTATCGCTGCATCCACTGGGGCCTCCCCACCATCCACAGGGGGGATTCTGGGCATCTCCCCACCATCTCTAGGGGCAGCCTTCCCAAAGGTCGCACCCATTTAGACAGGTTTCAGGTTCAGAGGTCCTGCCGAGCACCACCAGATGTAACTCTGGGGAGAGGAAATCCCGGGACAAAATAAGTAGCTGAAACCAAAATCAGTCAAAGGGAGAAATAAAGTTTAAAACCTGCTTATTGCTTACAGACTGCCGTCCGGGGACCATCTCTTTCCTGCTTGGGCAGAAGCAAGCAAGACCTCCCCCCAACTTCTCAGGTTCAGTGAAGCCCTTGGTCGCTCAAATAATTACCCATTGATTTGGAGTTGAAATACTTCTCTCCACCCCTTAGGAATGCCTGTTCATATGAAGATGCACTACAGCCAGGTGAGAAATTCTGGAATATTACAATTTTATCCACAGATAAGGTTATTTTTAGAAAATGATCCTGTTGGAGGAAACTCCAAGGAGGTCTCAGTTAAGCAGAGGAAGTTACCTTTACCAGGGTGACATTAACCAGGCCACACACAGGTGAAAGAAATTGCAAGCAGTTTATTGGAGGTGAAAGTACACACTTGAGAGGGGAGTGCCTGGCCTGCATCAGTGACGAGTGACCTGATACAGTCTGGGTCTGGCAGTTTTGTGGCCAATGCTAAGAGGGGATGGGATATTCATATTATTTTGGGGAAAATGTGGGGCTCTCTTAAAATCTGGGTGCCACCCTCTTTCTCTCCTTAGTCTGTCTGAAGAACTGTCATGGTGGTGCTGAGGAGTGTGATTTTTTTTAGTATACTAGTATACAGACGAGCGTATAATGAGCCATTATATGAAATGTGAGTCATTTCGTCCTCCAACTTTGATCCAGCTGATTTGAACAGGTTAGAAAGTGCAGCCTGTTGATTGGTTCAGTTTGGCCAGTACTTTTCCAATCTCAGTGAGTCCATTAAACTGCTCAGTGATGATAATGTGCAGTTATCCCTTTGGATGTAAATGTCCAAGAGACCCTGTGTTTCCCTCATTGTAGCCCTAATTGCTGTTAGGACTTGAATATTTTATTGCTTTGTTGTCCACATGCCTCCCTCCACTTTATTCAGACTTACCCCAGTATCTCCCCTCTGAGAGGCTTTCCTGGGTTGCCCTGTCCAAAGTTGCCCCAAATTCTCTAGTTCTATTTTTGTTTTTTTTCCGGATTCTCATTTGCCGTTCTCTTCATCTATTTAGCTTCTTGGTGAAAAACTGACTCCATCAGGGGAACATGGCAGCCTCTACATCACCCCAAAACTACCTCTTTGACATAGAATTATTTTGAAGTAAAGGTAATTAAGAAGCAGCAAGAAAAGCACTCTGCTTTCCCACTACTTGCTTAAAAGCAGGAGTGAAATTTACAGAGGACCAAAGTTAAAGACAAGTTTAGATCCCCCACCCTCACCCCTTTATCAGTCTGGGGACATCTGCAGAGGAATTTATGTAACAAACTCTACTAACTAGCCTTTAACTAACATTAATTTACCCCGGGTTTTTCTTCCCACCATATGCACCCCTGGAGGCTCACCATAGTTTGTCTTCTTACTTCTCTAAAAAATGTATCGTTCCTTCTTGAAGATGCTGTATAAGCTTGATCTAAGCCAACTTTTTGAGTCACCAAACCTGAGTCTTACGCATCTATATCTGTGATATATATCTGACTTAGATTTATATATGTGATATAAACTTTTGTTTTTTCTCTTATTAATGTCTTTTGTTACAAGAGCCTGAGCCATTCACATAAGTTAAAAAAAAAAATCTCCCTAATCTCTAAATACTTAAGTGAGGAGTTGCACACCACACTCCCCTGCAGGCTGCGTGCAGCGCGCTTAACAAGAAAGAACCACTCCCGAACACCATACATCCGCACGCGAGCAAGACGCCTTAGGCCACCGCTCTTCCAGGTGCTCGGGGGATTTTCCTCCCCAGGTTGGCTGCGGAGCACCCTTCGCCCGGGCTGCGTGCAGTGGCGGAAACTACATTACCCAGAACACACGGCGGCAGTTGAGCCGCTCTTACGCGGCCCTCGCCAGCGCGTCTCCGTGCCTGGGGCTGCGTCGGGGCGGGACTTCCGCGTCCTCCGCTGGCGATCGCTTCGGCGTTTCCCGGTTTTCTTCAGAGCGTCAGAAACTCCGGAACGCTGGGTTCGCGTTGCAGGGCCCGCGCCTGGGCCGGAGCCGGGACCGCGCCACTCGGATCGCCTCCTGGCCCGCCGCGCTGCGACCAAAAAAGTACGATGGCGGCGGCCGCGCCGAGGGGCCCGGCTCAGGTGCAAAATTGACTAACGCTTGTTGATAACAGGCGTTTGAACGGCGGGCTAATATTTATGACAAAACAGCTAAGAGTGGATGCATTTTATGTCTGAAAGGGAACGTGCCCATTTGGGTCTGTAGCCTTTGGAGATAACAAATAGTATTTTTAGCCCCAGAGGGCATTCTGAGCTTCACGGAGTATGAAATCATGTCTCTAAATGAGGGCTCGGTTGCGGACAGCAGTCCTCAGAAGCTTGAGAACCACCCTTTTAAGAAGGGCTTAAGCCCCTTACTTCTCCGTTTAGACTAAAGTCCACATTTCCAGCGCCACTCGCAGTGCCCCCAAGCCTTTCTCAGGGAAGTCAAGTACGAGAATGCGCGCTCTGCAGCTGGGGAAACTACGTTGCCCAGAGGGCAATGCGCCCGAAGGGTGTGCTGTGAGCCAATGAAATCCCAGGACGAACATTCTGGTGCGCGCGCATCGGGGCGGGACTTCGGCGCCTTCTTCGTAGCGGTCATTTTGGCTTCTTTCGGGACACTTCCGCGGGTCTGAGGTTCCAGAACGCCGGGTTGCAACGGGTAAGGCGAAAAAGGCGTTGTCGTTGCTGCACAGAAGGCGGTTCCTGCGCTTGGCGACCGTGCGTTGCGGAGTGACCAACACAGGCAGCCTTTGGGGCCTCCGTGCCACACAAGACAACGCTGTTCCCGGCGGCCGCGCCGAGGGGCCCGGCTCAGGTAACCTGCTCGTCCCCGGGCCTCCCGCCTTCACCCACCCACCCTCGGGCCCCGAGTGCGGGGCCCTGCTCATGGCCCGCCGCCCAGGCCCCGGGTCCGGGACGGAGAGGCGCTCGTGGGCGGGGCCCCTGTTCCGAGCGTCGGAGTGACGGCGCCTGGGGACGGTTACAGGCGGGGGACCCGCACGTGCGGAGGCTGGAGGTGCGACCGCCCGGGAGGACTCGGGGATCCTGGGTCGGCCTTCTGCTTGCTGGGAGCGCTGTGAGGCGGAGGCACGGCCAGACTAGCGGGCAGGGGCTTTGAACCTCCATTCTGAGGACCCTTGGAACCACGGAAGGTTGCGAACACAGCAGGGACATTGTGTGAAATAGGATTCTAAAAGTGTCCCGAAAGCTGCTCAGAAGATAGGCTGGCAGAGAGCTGATAGAAGTTAGGCATAGGAAGATTAAGTCCTGTAAAAGATGACACAGTTGGGAGAGTCACCCCTGAGGACTGAGGCCCAGAGGCAGTGCAGTCATCTTTCCTGAGCAGGGCAGGGAGGGGTACTTGGCGCCTGAACGCGTGAATCCTGGCCGAGACTGCCAGACTCTCAGACGACCTCCCTCTTTACAGAATCCTAACTGCAGAGTCGCTGAGGGATACTCATTTCTGGAGCTTATTTCAGGGCTTCACCTGGCCTCTTTCAGCCCTTGAGCCTGGGAACACCAAGCCCATTCATCCAGGTCCAGTTATATGGAATCTTGGGTCCTTTTTGGGGGGGCATCCAGTGGAATGAGATGTGGCCGGTTGTCCCGGGCATAGGTACCAGAATGTGCAGAGGTTTGGAGGGGAGGCTGAATTGGTTCAGGAACCTGTTATCTTTTCTTCCTTATGAGAATCGGGAGCAGGGAGGCAGGGGTCAGGTCTGGAACCACTTTGTGAGGAGTTGGATGTCTTCTGTGGAAGTGATGGGAATAGTGGCAGGTTTGGAGCCCTGAAGGCAGGTGATCTGACCCCGTCCTCCTCAGGCTCCCTGTGGCTGCAACAAGGAGATGGGCAGGAAGTGGGTGGGAGGAAGTTCAGGGAGGAGGCTCCTGCCGCGGTCTGGGTGAGTGTGATGGTAGTTGGACCAGGGTCATGGCCTTGGATGTGGGAGAAGTAGTTGGATTCTGAATCAGTGTTGTAGGTCAGGCTGCCTGGATTTTCTAATTTTGAGGTTGAGAAAGAGAGGTTGGAGTCAGGAATTACTTGAAGGTTTGGTTTTAGCAGCTGGAAGGATGGAAGCACCATCAGCTGAGATGGGAAAGTCCATAGTAAGAGTTGTTTTCACTGCGGGTTTAAGATGTTTCATTTGTGGCCTGTTAAGGGTATGTGATGTTCATAGAACTGTTTGTGGGGTTCTGGAACTCTGAGGAAGAGTTCTGAATGGAGATTTCTCCAAAGAGTAGTGGAGAGTGGGCCAGTGAGTTGTAAAGCCCCTTATGCAGGGACTCCTGGTCAGTGTGATAATGGCAGTCGCCCAGAGGAAAGACGGTGTGCTCAAGGACTGGGTTTTCTGCTTGGGTCCCTGGTTGTGGGAGGTGGGGGAGGTCACAGCACAGGTTCGGGAGGGAGAAGTAGTCATGGAGTGGGTAGGAAGGGAGCAAATGGCGTAGCAGATAGTCAAGGCCTCTGAGGGATGAATAGATGCAGAGGCACAGAAGTAATTTATACCAGAGGATCCTAAGACTGGTCCTGGGGCTGATTCACTGCTCTACAGAGGATTTTGTTGTGACCTTTGGTAGGCCTTGGGGGTCCAGTCAGGCAGGCTGATGGATTAGCTTAGGGGCACAAGTCATCTGGAGGAGTCACTGGGCATGGAGTAGAGGGCCATTGGGGCTGGACCTTGGGTGAGGGTTAGGTGGAGAGTGGAAAGTTGTGACTGTTAAGGGGACATCTAGTGCAACACAGTGTGTGGGAAATCATATTAATCACTTATAACTTAATCGCTTCTCACCTCATATTAATCACTTACAAGTTAATTGCTTCTTACCTGAACTAGTTCCTGTACCTATGACTCTTGATGCATAAAGGAAAATGGTATATTACAGTTATGCTAGGAAAACAGTATATTATGGTTATGCTTGTTTTCATGATGTGATTGTACTTACATTACTTCCTGTAAGTAGAAGTAGATTATCAATCATTATGTAATGTGGTCTTTCCCGGACCTTTATTAATTATTATGTAGTATGATTTTCCCTGGACCTCTATTGTGTTTACTGATCAATAAATATGAGAGGTGCTCTCTCAGCATCACTCTTGAGCTGTTATGCCTTGAGTCCCCTGGTTGGTCCTTTCAGGTCTTCGATAACTCACCGCGTCACCTCCCTTCCCTGCGGGTCGGTGGCAGGGAGGGACGGACAAGTGGCGCCCGAACAGGGACCCTTGAAACTCAGAGCGGGAAGCTCTGAAGATCGTCGATCTGGTAAGGCTCCCAGGAAAGCTTACGTAGGGACAGGGTTGAGATGTCAGGGACACTATAATGGGCCAAAACAAAACTAAAGCTGCTAAACTGGAGGATTATTTAAAGTTACTCCGTGCCCTCCTAAAAACATCAGGAGTGAAAACGTCCAAAAGGGACTTTGCTCAAATCCATAAATATATTAAAAGACATTGTGATTGGTTGCCTCCACATGGAACTCTTAAAAAAGCTGATTGGGACAATGTTTTAAGAGATTTTAAGAAGGCTCACAGACAGGGCAATGTTGTCCCTGTGCCTGTCTGGTCTTTGTGTAATTTGATCACTCTCGCTCTGCAGCCTTTGCAAACGCCCTCACTGATTCTAACTCGGATCCACAGGAGCGAGAGATAGAAGTGCTGGACGATGTGGTGGAGTCAAGTAAACGATCCTCCTCCCCACATCCGTCTGACTTCTCTTCATCCTCCTCCTCATCTTCTTCGGACACGGAGGATGAGGGGCTCAGCCCTCTCGTCCGTGGAAAGGCTTCTGTTTCTGCTTCAAATGCATCTGCCTTTGCAGCAGGAATACGTAAAGCCCAAATGGAAGGTGATCTAGATGCCTATTTAACGCCTTTAGTGGCGCCTGTCACTTTGACTCCTTGTGGAACCTAATGAAGATACTGAATTTCCACAAGGGGGAGTTAGAGCGCTTTACGCGCCCATTCCTTACAAGACAGGAAAAGATTTTAAGCAAGCTATTTCATCTTACGGTACTACTTCTCCTGTGTTGTGGGTCTTTTGAGGGGCTGGCAGAGCAAGAAAGGATGATTTTTCATGATTGAGATTTGCTGGCTCGTACTTGTTTAGACTCTTCTGAATTTTTACAATTTACAACACGGTGGTGTGACGCAGCGAAAGCACAAGCCTTGAGAAATCAGCATGCCAATCCTCCTATCCTTATCACTGCTGACCAACTAACAGAACAAGGAGATTGGTTACGATTAGAGAGACAGGCTGGTTATGATGACACAGCAGTAACACAAGTTCGTCTGTGTTGTCTGAAGGCCTGGGAGAAAATACAGGCGGCTGGGAAGCCTGCCTTGCCTTTCAGTAAACTTAAACAGGGACTTAATGAACCATATGTTGATTTTGCTGCGGAATTGCAAGATAACTTGAGAAAAACTGTAGCACATCCAGACTTTAGGGATATGCTGCTGCAAATATTAGCCTATGATAATGCAAATACAGAATGTCAGCGAGTCTTGTAGCCTCTGAAGTCTGCAGGGGCTACACTGGAAGACTATATTAAAGCTTGTGCAATAAAATAAAATAAAATAAAGCTTGTGCAGATACAGGCTCTCCCACATATCAACCCAACTTGTTGGCACCTGCCATGAGAGGTAAATTAAAAGGAAGTGGAAAAAATTGGAAATGTTTTGGTTGTGGCAAGCAAGGACATGAAAAAAGACTGCGACCACAACAGAGGACAAAAGAACAAAATTTCAAAAATAAACTGCTGTCTGTTTGCCCAAAATGTAAAAAAGGAATGGTCTAATGAATGTCATTCAAAATCTGATAAAGATGAAATTCCCATTAAGGAGGCTCAGCCTTTAAACCCCCAATCGGACCTGCCTCTGAGGCCCTAGAAAATAATACAGAGGCATCTTCCCCAGTTAAAAGAACATGGCACGATTTACAAGCAGCCACTAAAGGAAGAGCCGCTGTAGCTCTTGCCTCTTCTCAGTTTGAATATTTACACCCTTCACAAGGAGTCCAATTACTGAGTACAGGAATTTTGGGTCCTTTACCAGCTAATTCTGTAGGATTACTTTTAGGCCGCAGTAGTTGGACATTTAAAAGGATTAATAGTAAGACTTGGAGTCATTGATCAAGATCATATGGGTGAGATGAAAATAATGGTGTCATCTGATAAAGAATTATATATACCTCAGGGAGAGAGAGTTGCTCAATTACTTTTACTTCCCTATCTCCCACCTTCAACACCACCTTATAAAAGGAGACAAAGTAGATTTGGGAGTACAGACAAACAAATATGGTTTAACACAAAAATTACATCTGACAAACCTCAATGCAAAATCTGTATTCAAGTCAAGTGTTTTACAGGCTTGCTAGACACAGGAGCTGATGTGTCTGTCACTGCTCTTAAACACTGGCTAAAAAACTGGCCCAAACAAGAAAAACATATTCAGGTTTCAGGCATTGGTACAGCTACTCAAGTATGGCAGAGTTCAGCCACATGACGCTGCTCATGTCCCAAGAAATAAGTAGCTTTATTAAAACCTTTAATTGTAGATGTAGCAGTTAATCTCTGGGGATGAGATTTAATGCAGCAATGGCATTGCCACACTGTCTTTTGACGAACCTTCATTGGTTCAGTCTTTTTCTTAAGGGCCATTGATACACGGCTGCCAGCTCCTATACCATTACAGTGGACCACTCAAACACCTGTTTGGGTGGATCAGTGGCCCCTTAACAAAGAAAAATTGGCAGCCTTACATGCATTAGTTCAAGAACAACTTCAGTTAGACAGATTAGAATTTTCTACAAGCCGTTGGAATTCTGTATTTATTATAAAAAAGGAATCAGGAAATTGGAGACTTTTGCATGACTTAAGACAAATTAATGTAGTTCTTAAACTTATGGACCTTTACAACAAGGTCTCTCTTTGGCTATGATTCCAAAGGATTGGAACATGGCTATTATTGATCTTGAAGACTGCTTTTTTACAATTCCTTTAGCTATAACAGATAGAGAAAAGTTTGCTTTTATTGTTCCTTCTTTAAATTTACAAGCCCCTTCAGAAAGATTCCAGTGGAAAGTGCTTCCTCAAGGAATGCTAAATAGCCCAACAGTTTGTCAGAATTATGTACACAGCGCTCTTCAGCCTATATGTACCAAATGGCCTTCAGCCTATATCATTCACTATATGGATGATATCCTCATAGCTCTACCTAAACATCTATCTCTTACTGCTATTCTTGAAGACACTGAAGTAGAATTAAAACAATGGGGCTTACAAATAGCTCCTAATAAGATACAACTACAGTACCCAATGAATTATTTAGGAAATAAAATTCAAGAAAATTCAATAATCCCTCAGAAAATTCAAATAAGAGATCATCTTAAAACTTTAAATGATTTTCAAAAATTATTATTAGATATTAATTGGATTTGACCTTTATTAGGCATTCCTACTTATAAATTCAAAATCTTTTTGATATTTTAAAAGGACCCCCAGATCTTAATAGTCCTAGAGACTTAACCTCAAAAGCTGAGGAAGAACTTAAGTGGATAGAACAACATATTCAAAAAGCTCAGTTATCAAAAATTGACTTACACAAACCTTTGCTTTTATTTATTTACTTTACTCCTCATTCTCCCACAGGATTGCTCTGTCAATGTGACGGTTGGTTAGAATGGATATTTTTACAATATCAAACCAAACCTTCATTACAACCTTACATTGGCAAAGTAGCCTCTGTTATCCTTAAAGGACGACAGAGATTAAGACAGATGATCGGTCAAGATCCTCACTCCATTATTCTCCCGTTATCTAAACAAAATATCATGCAGGTATTTCAAGAAAACACTCATTGGCAAATTGCTTGTTCAGATTTTTTAGGAAATATTGTCATTACCCTAAAAATAAATAATTTTCCTTTTTTCAATATCATCAATGAATTCTCCCTCAGAAAGTTTCCATACATTCATTAATACATGCTTATGCTACTTTTCAAGAATTAACTTCAAGAAATAAGTGATTCCTTTTAAGCAACTTTCTGAGATCATATGCTGATTCCCCACCTGCATTTTCTGCAAGAATATAATCATGTATATTATGATTTTATCCAGAATTATAGCTGCTGGCTGTCCTGTCTTTTATATTTTATCTCCCTGTTTGGTCCCAGAAGATGGCTGGTTAGCCAGAGACGGGTAAGATTCCTCATGGGAGGAACAACCTAAGACAGGCACAGTCGCAAGGGACCTCAGGTGAGCAACGTGGGGGCCAAATGAGGTGAGGCATAGAACCTCACCCCCCCAGATGAGAGAGACATTCCCTGTGGCAGGCTGTGTCACAGGTTGAGCCCAGCTAATCATTATTCTAGTACCTTTCTACAAATATATTTGCATATATTGCTATCATTTAAAAACAAAAGGGGAAATGTGGGAAATCATATTAATCACTTACAAGTTAATTGCTTCTCACCTCATATTAATCACTTACAAGTTAATTGCTTCTTACCTGAACTAGTTCCTGTACCTATGACTCTTGATGCATAAAGGAAAACGGTATATTACAGTTATTCTAGGAAAACAGTATATTACGGTTATGCTGTTTTCATGACGTGACTGTACTTACATTGCTTCCTGTAAGTAGAAGTAGATTATCAATCATTATGTAATGTGGTCTTTCCCGGACCTTTATTAATTATTATGTAGTATGGTTTTCTCCTGGACCTCTATTGTGTTTACTGATCAATAAATGTGAGAGGTGCTCTCTCAGCATCACTCTTGAGCTGTTACACCTTGAGTCCCCGGCTCGTCCTTCCAGGTCTTCGATATCTTATCATGTCGCCTCCCTTCCCTGCGGGTCGGTGGCAGGGAGGGACCGACACAAGTGGAAGATGGCCATGGCTGTCTGAAATCTGAGGGAGTCTTGGTAGGTGAGGTTGAAGCAAGCAACAGTCAGGGAAGGAGGTCTTTACAGCAGGACCCAAGGCTGCCTCTGTCAGTGGGGACCATCAGAGTGTGGGCTAGGACTTGGTCCTTTTGAATCTGCCAGGAATTCTCTGGACCACATGTGCTGCATAACAAGTAAAGGGGCCAGGGAGATGACTGGAGCATGGCGGGAGTGGTCAGTGGCTGTGGGAGTGCAGCTGAGTGAGAGCTGGCGCGGCAGAAAGAGTGGCATGCTGCATGTGGAGAGGCAGCGTGAACTCGTGGCCACAGGGCCCCAGTGGCATAAACTGCAGGTGAGTTCGTGTTTGGGAGCTGCCTGAAAAGAGGGTGTGATGTAGCCCTTCACCCCAGTCATGGAGCTTTGATGCCGCTATCTGCCCGACTGCCTGTGGTTGCCAGGTGCTCACAGGATGTGATCAGACAGCAGGCAGCAGTGCCCCCTGGACTTGGAAATCTTCACTGATGTGGGGAAGGGAGGTTTGCTAGCGGGAAGTAGACTGGGAAGGTGGTAGGCTTACAGCCCTGGGAAGCTGATCATTAACAAAACTGTCCCCGTCATGGCTTGATGGCTTTGAACTTGTGCCTGTGGAATGCAGCTGTGGGAGAGAAGTGTGGTTCAGAGAATGATATTCACACAAAGAGGTAGTATGAACTAATGGCCCCAGGGCCCTGGAATTGGGGTCTAAGAGTGAAGGGTGATGCCATGTTTTTTGTGACTTGGAGGGGTGATCTGCGGAACTTCAGGCAGCAGATCACTGTCAGGCCACTCACACTCACCCTGTGGCCAACTTCTCTCCTTAACCTGAGACACCCACCACATTGACAGGAGGCAGGTGGCCTAATGCCAGGCCCCGAATTCAGATGTCACCTCTGCCCATCTGCCTGTTGCTGCTGTGGGAGCACAGAGTTTCAATGGGAATATAAGGTTGAAATTGGTACCCAAGTCTGGCCTTTCTTCTGAGGAGAGGAGTAGTTTTCAGAGGATGCCTGAAGTATGAGGGTTAAATGAACTGGGAATCCTAGGAGAGACACTGATCGTGGAATGAACTGTCCCATTATGACAGGAAATGAACTTTGAAGACGTGGCCGTTGGCTTCTCCCAGGAGGAGTGGAGGCTCCTTAATGAGTCTCAGAGGCTCCTGTACCACGAGGTGATGCTGGAGAACTTGGCACTTGTAGCCTCCCTAGGTAAGACATTCATTTCCCTCTTACTGCCCTTAGGTGGTGTCCTAACTTCCCTTTCTAACCCAGTTACCTGTGTTTTTCCCATGGCTGCATCAGGAAAATGCTAATGACTCCCACTTTCTTGTCATGTGTGGTGTGGGTGCCTGTGCTAAGTTATATGTAGGGCCCCAAGCATGGACTCCCCAGCAGCCTTAACACCTGTCATCTCAAAAAGCTCAGGGAAGAGTCTAGGGGTCAGGAGTCTTGGGTTCAGCTGAATGGAGCACACCTTCCTTGCCCTCTCCCTTACAGGGAGACTGTCCTGATGAGGTCTCCCCTGATCTGTGATCTTAAGACGCCCAGTACTGCCATACAACCCTTCAGGTCCCTTATTCTCAGAACAATTCCATGGATCCAGCTGCTTGTGTCTGACATGCCTTTATAATGGGGGTCCCCTGTCCCCCCAGTGTGCACATGCATTTCCTTGGCATTTCTCTGCTTTCAGGTTATTGCCATGGAACAGAAGCTGAGGAGGCCCCTTCTGAGCAGAGTATATCTGTAGAAGGAGAGTCACAGGTCAGGGCTTCTAAGACAGGTCTGTCTGCCCAGAAGATGAACCTCTGTGAGACGTGTGTCCTAGTCTTGAAAGATATCTTGCCCCAAGGTGAACATCAAACAACACACCCTTTGCAGAAACCAGTCTTGGATGGCACACGTGTGAGATGCTTCTGTTTCATCGCAAACCTTCACCAGCAACGGAGCCATGGCAGTGGAGAGAATCCCTGGAAAAGAGCTGTGAACAGCGCCTCTTTTGTGATGAGCTGCAGCTTCTATGTGTCAGGGGAGCCTTTCACCTGTAGGGAGCTTGGGGAGAATTTCTTGGCCCACTCCGACCTTCTCCAGTATCAGGCCACTCCCAGAAGTGAGGAGCCACACAGTGACAATGAGAGTGGGCAGGCCTTCCACAGGGGAAAAAGTCATTACAAATGGGGTGAATGTGAAAAAGCTGCCAGCCACAACAATACACTTGTCCGACATCAGAGTGTCTGTTATGGAGAAGGGTTTCATGAGTGTAGGAAGTGTGGGAGAGTATTTAGCTGCAACTGCCGCTTTGTTCAGCGCCAGCAAATTCCCACGGGACAAAGGCCATATGAGTGTGGTGAATGTGGAAAATTATTCAGCCAAATCTCTGGCCTTATTAAACACTGGAGAATTCATTCTGGAGAAAAGCCTTATGGATGCAGAGAATGTGGAAAATTATTTGCCCACAACTTCAGTCTCATAAAACACCAGAGAATTCACACTGGAGAAAGGACTTACGAATGCAGTGAATGTGGGAAAGTCTTTATCCACAAATCCAGACTCATTCAGCACCAGAGACAACACACTGGAGGAATGCATTATGAGTGTAGTGAATGTGGGAAGTCCTTTAGCTACAAATCCAACCTCATCGAACATCAGAGAGTTCACACTAGAGAAAGGCCTTATGAGTGCCATGAATGTGGAAAATCCTTTAGACAAAGTTCTTGCCTTTTCCGACACCAGAGAGTTCACACTGGGGAAAGGCCTTATGAATGCAATGTATGTGGGAAATCCTTTAGACAAATCTTTAACCTCATTCGACATGAGAGAGTTCACACTGGAGAAATGCCTTATGAGTGTAGTGACTGTGTGAAATCTTTTAGCTGCAAATCTGAACTCATTCAACACCAGAGAATTCACAGTGGAGAAAGGCCTTATGAATGCAGTGAATGTGGGAAATCATTTAGACAATTCTCTAATCTCATTAGACACCGCAGTGTTCATACTGGAGAAAGACCATATGAGTGCCGCATTTGTGGGAAAACCTTTAGCCGCAAATTTATCCTCATTCAGCATGAGAGAGTTCACACTGGAGAAAGACCTTATGAGTGCAGTGAATGTGGGAAATCATTTACCCGCAGATCTGACCTCATTCAACACCAGAGAATTCATACTGGCACAAGACCTTACAAGTGCAGTGAATGTGGGAAGTCTTTCAGACAACGTTCTGGCCTTATTCAACACAGGAGAGTTCATTCTGGAGAAAAGCCTTATGAGTGTGGGGAGTGCGGGAAGTCCTTCAGCCAAAGCGCTAGCCTCATTCAACACCAGAGAGTTCACACTGGAGAAAGGCCTTATGAGTGCACTGAATGTGGGAAAACATTTAGTCAAAGCTCTAGCCTCATGCAACATCAGAGAGGTCACACTGGTGAGAGGCCTTATGAGTGCAGTGAATGTGGGAAACCTTTTACCCACAAATCTGACCTCATTCAACATCAGAGAGTTCACACTGGGGAAAGACCTTATGAGTGTAGTGAATGTGGGAAATCTTTTAGCCGCAAATCTAATCTCTTTAGACACCAGAGGGTTCACAGTGGAGAAAAGCCTTAAATGTGCTGGAATGTTTTATTTCTTCTCTCAGTATAACTTCACTGGAGGAGACTGTGTGAGAGTCATTTATCTCAGCTTACAACTCTTACCTAACATACACTATGCAGGATTCCTCATTGTTTCAGGTTTGTGAAAGGCCTGAAGGAGATGCACTGTACTTTCTAACCTGCCCAGGGCTATTGCCAGATTTATGTCACTGTCAGTTTCTGTGGCTGAAGCCATTTCATCTTTATTACCTGGCACATCTGTACTGGTCACCACCCCACCGTGGTCTGGAAGATGACCTAGTATATTCTCCCATTTACATGAAGAAATTAGGAAAACCCTGAGCAAGGTCTTCATTCCTTTCTCTGACTAGCAGTTAAACCTGACCCAGTTGTGCTCCAGAAGACCCATCCTAAGCTTGCCAAAGATGCTAAGGACTTCCCATTTCAGTGACATTGCTGTTCTCACACCATGCTTGAGGTGATTTTTTTCAGGTTCTAATTCACCAACCTAGAAAGTGCTTGCTGCACATTGCTCTTACTTATAATGTTTTTTGTAAAGATCTTTTTGCACCTTGAATTTTGGTAGTTCTAGTCACTGGAGGTGGGGATGGGGTCTTTTTGAAAGCAGAATTGTGATCTGTCAGCATATATGGGTGAATAGATTGTGGGGATCCCAAACTTTGTGCTTTGGAAAGGACAGTACAATGGCAAAAAATAGCTCTTTGTCCACTCTTGGTCTAACTTGCATCACTGCTCTGGGTCTCAAAGACTGCAAGTCTTTATAGTCCGGGTGCTGTGATTTTTTTTAGATCAGAGGTCACTCTGAAGAGGAGACCATTCTTGTGGTAACCCCTAATGTTTCTATTAATGTGATTTTTCTTCCCTTGTCCATAGTGTAAATCATATAATTTTCCAGCACTGTTGAGGTGACCTCTTCCCCAGGTCCTGCAAAGGAGCCATATGCCATGGCACCTAAAAATTTCTAGGCTAGTGTCATTTGTTATTAGACTATAAGGGTCAGATGGAACTGTAACTGAGACAGAAACACTGAATTAATACTGGAGGAGACTACAGTAAATTAGATGGAATATACTTCTGAAAGTTTATCCACAAACATTACAGTAACTACAGCTTGTATGATTAATATGTATAGAAATTCTCAGGACCTCCAAACATTTCTGATAGGTGAGATCATAATCAGTTGAGAAGATAATCCAAATGTGTGGGTGGATTCTCATAGCTTTTCTCAGCTGTTCACCTGAAACTCATTGCTCTAGGCAGGAGAACAAGTATAGAGGAGTGATTCTGTTGTCCAGGATGTGTCTTGTGACCCAGCTAGCATTCCTGTAGACCAAGTGGCATCGGCCTTCATTGCTTGCCATATTTGCCCTTGCTTAGTCAAGGCTGTCCCTTCCAAGGCAGAGGAGAGATGGTGCAGTTCATATAGGGTTGTCAACCTAATTTTCTAAAAGGTCGTGTAGACTTTTGTTTGGAGTCACTTTTTAAAGCTCTGTTAAGATATAATTTATGTAATTGACATGCAAAATCCACTTACCTAATGTGTACAGTTTCATAAGTTTTGGCATACAAAGCTGTGAAACCATCGTCATACTCGTGAAAATGAACTTAACCTGTCATCCGCATAATTAGCTCATGCTTTTCTACTTTCTCCCCCTGCCTTTTCCAGGTAATCATTAACTTTATAACAGATTAGTCTGTATTTTCTAAAATTTAAAATTGACCTCGTAAGGTTTATACTTTTTTACATTTGTTTCCTTCATGCTGCATAGTTTTTTTGAGAGTCACCAATGATGCCTATGCAAGTAACTTTTATTGATAAGTAGTAGTCATGGATACTACTATGGATAACTACTTTCATCATTCCTCTGCTTATGCACATTTGGGTTATTTCCCAGTCTAGGATATTACAAATAAAGCTATGAATATTTGCATTCAGTTCTTTGTATGTGTAAATGTTTTATTTCTCTTGCATTATTAACTCGGACTGTTAAAAGTGTAGGTGAATGTTTAATATTTTATGAAATTCAAAACTGATGTAAAGCAGTTCTCTTGTGCTTTACCACCAATAGCATGTGAGAATTCCAGTTCCTTGACATCCGTGACAACACTTGATATCGTCAATCTTTTTAAATTTTAGTCTTTAAAAGGTGCATAGTGTTAACTCACTTCGATTTTAATTCAATTTCCCAAAGAATTCATGATATGGGACATTTTCATGCATTTATTTGCCCTGTTTATTTTTGGTAAAATGCTAATAATCTTTTACCTATTTTCTTTTTATGAATTATTGTTTGGGCCAATAAAACAGTACAACAAAGACATGTTAGAATTTCATACATTCTTAACAATGCGAGTGACTTCTTTGCTATATGGAGCAATTTTTGATGAAGGAAAATTTTCAACTTTGGTTTTTTGCCCTAAGAAGAATTTAAAGCCCACATGTACCATATACTTTTAAGTTTACTATGCTTTATTAAGATACTCTTCACCACTTTCTTAAGTGTAGATGTTCAACAGTACATTGTCAAGCCTAGATTTGTAGTATTTGCCAATTTCCCTGGTGTAAATATTCACATTGTCAATTTTAACCTGCAATTGTCACTGAAAATGGAGCTGGTAAGATTCCAGTACACACTGTTATTTTCTATTTCCAAAGTACTGGTACACTAGCCACAAATAAGTTCAAGGCCATAGATAATAATAAAACAGTAAAATGATTAGGAAGTGGTAAATTTTAAATGTTTAAAAACCATTCTGATTTTAGTATAACTGATTTAAACTGCACATATTTTAAATGTACATTTTGATGTTTCCATCCCTGCAACCAACTTTCATGCTGCCCTTTTCAATTCATCCTTCTCAACATACAAAATTACTGATACAAGGACACATTCTAACTTCTGTAATGGCTATTTTCAAATTTGTACATAAATGGAAAAGACTGTTATGAAACTCCATGAACCCTATCCATCCCAATCATCTGTCAATTATCATTTCATGGTTCTTGTATCTATCACCAGTATATTAGTGGGTTATGTTATTTATATATCAATGCATAACCCGGATATATCAGTGCTTAACCTCTAGAATGCATTTCTAAAAGTAAAACCTTGCATTCATAACTGAGGACTTGGATATACAAAGTTAAATTTTTAAAATTATAAATGTTAGTGCTGTAATTAGTAATTGAGGTGGCTGTTAAAGGCAGATTGTAGTTAGGATACAAACTATGGCTTTTATTAGGCATGTCTTTTAAGGCTTTTCACCTATCTGTACCATTAAACCTGTTTTGGTCCACTGAAAACTTGTTTATTAAGGTGTTAATGTTTCATATAGTTTTTTCATTATTTCTTGTGTAATTTAAAATATGAGTTGCCCTTGAATAATCCAGATATCTACAATACAGACATGTAAAACTATACTGTCTGATACTTAATTCAAATTCTCTAACTTGCATTTGTGAGATAAAACTAATCCTTCAAAGTTACACCTTTAGCAGTTCACAAACTCCAATTCCTTTTGAGTTTTTAAGAAATTTTAAACCTTACAAAAGAGGAAGCCAAAACCCCCAAATCAAAAGCCTTCATCCACTTTTCACATTATATATGTATATCAAATCATCATGTACATTTTAAATACATTAAAATCAGTTATACCCCAATAAAGCTAAAAAAATTGAAATCACTCACACACACAAAAAACCTTAGTCTGAACCAACATCAAGAAAATAAGAGCAATGGAAGGGATCTTTTATTCATCACAGAGCAAAAATACAGAATATATTTATTTTTCCCCTAAAAGAAATAGAGAATACACTTTGTATTTGGAGAAATAAAAGATGAGTTGTTGGGAGTTGATACGGAGAATAATCAAGTGCTTTATCAACAGCCAGATATTGATAGCAGGAACCACTGCCTCTGGCACACATGAATCTTAACACATCCAGTTATTTTTAAAATTAACTTTTATATTTTAATTCAGCCTTTTCAGCCTCAATTTGAAGGGTAGCCATTGTTTTCTCATAATTCTCTTCAGGACCATCAAAGAAAGTTTGGGCGGTCCCTCCTGACAGAGGATGCTTGAGACCCTCCCAGTGTCATGGGATGCAGCCTGCGATTCCTGCTGACTGAGCCTTGCCAGGGATGCATTTGCCGGCATTATGCCAGTTGCTACTGGCATCCTAGCCAACAAAATGTAGAATTCCACTAAAATTAAAAAAAACCTGTCATCTAGAAGGTTTGATGAACTATTTTCCCATGGTCTCCACTGTGTCACCTAGGAGCTACAGTCTTAGGAAATCCACAGGTGAAGAAGCTCCTGAATCCGAATCAAGTGGCAAGGTGGCAGCCAGACAGGTCAACTGCAGGGCCCAACCCCCACTGCGCTAAACTCCAGGCTGTCCTGGCTGCTACAGGCAATAAGGTGACCACTTAACTTTTATTGCTTAGTAGATAAAGTTGCTAAGCCATTGATCCATTAGTATTTGCCACGTTCTCGGTCTGGCTTAATGAACCTCAGATTCCGTTCAGTAAGTCCATCCTTTCCCCATATCCCTGTATACTGGATGTTGAGGTAAGTGCTTGAGGTCCTCCAGGTGGACAGTTTTGTGGTGGTCACAAACCTGGCGACACAGCTGTGGAACACAGTGGGGTAGGTGTGTGATGCCCGGCTCAGCCCAACCTGGGTGATGCCCGCGTACATACCTGGGCGCAGGTGCAGCAGGTATGGGATGCTGATGCCTCACTGCACAGCCTAGAGACAAAGCTTGCGTGTAACCATCCACAATAGGGAAAAATGTGGCAATCACACTGCGTGCACTACTACAGGCTAAGCGTCCCGGGGTCTGCAAGCTGCAAGGGACACACCACAGCAGTCTGCAGATGCTTATTGGACAGACTCCTGGGTGGGACACCCAATGTGTTAAGGCACAAACACATTGACACACAGTCTCCGTGGGCCAAGTGTGAGGAAGCCAGCGCAGTCTGGCAGGAAGAGAACACATCTGACCTCCTCCGTCACTGCACCCCAATCACAGCAAGTTTGATGCGCGGAGAGGTTTCAGATCAGGAAGCTGGGTGCACACCCTGGCACAAACTGGAGACTCAGGCATGTGAGCAGTGGTTTGCGCAGGGAGGCAAGATGTTTATGGGTTTTACCAGAGGAGCTCAGCCCAGTTTCAGGCATCTTCAGGTGAACAATCAATCGTGACTTCCCAGGAGTACAAGCGGATGTTTCAGAGGTTATAACAGAAGAACATTGATTTATTTTTATTATTTATTTTTTTATTTTGGTATCGTTCATGTAAAATTACTTGAACAACACTATGATTACTAGACCTATTATCAAGTCCCCCCCACATACATGACATGCATTGTCTGTCAGCGTAGTAAGATGCTACAGAATCATTACTTGTCTTCTCTGTATTATACTGCCTTCCGCGTATCCCCCCACCCCACCTCCATCCCTGCTACATTATGTCTGCTAATCATAATGCCCCCTTTCCCCCCTTATCCCTCCCTTCCCACCCACCTTCCCCAGTCCCTTTCCCTTTGGTAACTGTTAGTACATTCTTGGGTTCTGTGAGTCTGCTGCTGTTTTGTTCCTGCAGTTTTTTCTTTGTTCTTATACTCCACATATGAGTGAAATCATTTGATACTTGTCTTTCTCCGCCTCGCTTATTTCACTGAGCATAATACCCTCTAGCTCCATCCATGTTGTTGCAAATGGAAGGATTTGTTTTCTTCTTATGGCTGAATAATATTCCATTGTGTATATGCACCACCTCTTCTTTATCCATTCATCTACTGATGGACACTTAGGTTGCTTCCATTTCTTGGCTATTGTAAATAGTGCTGTGATAAACATAGGGGTGCATATGTCTTTTTCAAACTGGGCTGCTGCATTCTTAGGGTAAATTCCTAGGAGTGGGATTTCTGGGTCAAATGGTATTTCTATTTTGAGTTTTTTGAGGAACCTCCATACTGCTTTCCACAATGATTGAACTAGTTTACATTCCCACCAGCAGTCTAGGAGGGTTCCCCTTTCTCTGCATCCTCACTGGCATTTGTTGTTCCTTGTCTTTAGATAATTGGCCATCCTAACTGGTGTGAGGTGATATCTCATTGTGGTTTTAATTTGCATTTCTCTGATAACTAGTGATGTGGAGCATCTTTTCATGTGCCTGTTGGCCATCTGAATTTCCTTGGAGAAGTGTCTATTCATGTCCTCTGCCCATTTTTAATTGGCTTATTTGCTTTTTGTTTGTTGAGGTGCGTGAGCTCTTTATATAATTTGGATGTCAACCCCTTATTGGATATGTCATTTATGAATATATTCTCCCATACTGTAGGATGTCTTTTTGTTCTACTGATGGTATCCTTTGCTGTACAAAAGACTTTTAGTTTGATATAGTCCCATTTGTTCATTTTTGCTTTTGTTTCCCTTGCCCAGGGAGATACGTTCATGAAGAAGTTGCTCATGTTTATGTCCAAGAGATTTTTACCTATATTTTTTCTAACAGTTTTATGGTTTCATGACTTACATTCAGTTCCTTGATCCATTTGAGTTTACTTTTGTGTATGGGGTTAGACAGTAATCCAGTTTCATTCTCTTACATGTAGCTGTCCAGTTTTGCCAACACCAGCTGTTGAAGAAGCTGTCATTTCCCCATTGTATGTCTATGGCTCCTTTATCGTATATTAATTGACAGTATATGCTTCGGCTTATATCTGGGCTCTATTCTGTTCCACTGGTCTATGGGTCAGTTCTAGTGCCAGTACCAAATTGTCTTGAATTATTGTGGCTTTGTAGTAGAGCTTGAAGTCAGGGAGCGTAATTCCCCCTGCTTTATTCTTCCTTCTCAGGATTGCTTTGACTTCGAGGTCTTTTGTCTTTCCATATGAATTTTAGAACTATTTTCTCGAGTTCATTGAAAAATGCTGTAGGTATTTTGATAGGGATTGCATTGAATCTATAGATTACTTTAGGCAAGATGGCCGTTTTGACAATATTAACTCTTCCTAGCCAAGAGCATGGGATGAATTTCCGTTTATTACTGTCCTCTTTAATTTCTCTTAAGAGTATCTTGTAGTTTTCCTTAGGTTTATTTCTAGGTATTTTATTCTTTTTGATGCAATTGTGAATGGAATTGTTTTCCTGATTTCTCTTTCTGCTAGTTCATCATTAGTGTATAGGAATGCAACAGATTTCTGTGTATTAATTTTGTATCCTGCAACTTTGCTGCAGTCAGATATTAGATCTAGTAGTTTTGGAGTGGATTCTTTTTATTTTTTTTTCTCTTTCTTTAGGGTTTTTTATGTACAATATCATGTCATCTGCAAACAGGGACAGTTTGACTTCTTCCTTGCCAATCTAAATGCCTTTTATTTCTTTGTGTTGTTTTATTTCCATGGCTAGGACCTCCAGTGCTATGTTGAATAGAAGTGGGGAGAGTGGGCATCCTTGTCTTGTTCCCGATCTTAAAGGAAAAGCTTTCAGCTTCTCGCTGTTAAGTATGATGTTGGCTGTGGGTTTGTCATATATGTCCTTTATTAGTTGATGTACTTGCCCTTTATACCCATTTTGTTGAGAGTTTTTATCATGAATGGATGTTGAATTTTGTCAAATGCTTTTTCAGCATCTATGGAGATGATCATGTGGTTTTTGTCCTTCTTTTTGTTGATGTGGTGGATGATGTTAATGGATTTTCGAAAGTTGTACCGTCCCTGCATCCCTGGAATAAATGCTACTTGATCATGATGGATGATCTTTTTGATGTATTTTTGAATTTTGTTTACCAATATTTTGTTGAGTATTTTTGCATCTAGGTTCATCAGGGATATTGGTCTGTAATTTTCTTTTTCTGTGGTGTCTTTGCCTGGTTTTGGTATTAGAGTGATGCTGGCCCTATAAAATGAGTTTGGAAGTATTCCCTCTTCTTTTACTCTTTGGAAAACTTTAAGGAGAATGGGTATTAGGTCTGCACTACAGGTTTGATAAAATTCAGCGGTGAAGCCATCTGGATCAGGCATTTTGTTCTTAGGTAGGTTTTTGATTACCAATTCAAATTCGTTGCTGGTAATTGGTCTTTTCAGATTTTCTGTTTCTTTCTGGGGTAGCCTTGGAAGGTTGTATTTTTCTAGAAAGTTGTCCATTTCTTCTAGGTTATCCAGTTTGTTACCATATAATTTTTCATAGTGTTCTCTCATAATTCTTTGTATTTCTGTGGTGTCTGTAGTGATTTTTCTTTTCTCATTTCTGATTCTGTTCATGTGTGTAGATTCTCTTTTTTTCTTGATAAGTCTGGCTAGGGGTTTATCTATTTTGTTTATTTTCTCGAAGAACTGCTCCTGCTTTCATTGATTCTTTCTATTGTTTTATTTCTTCTCAAATCTTTATTATGTCCCTCCTTCTACTGACTTTGGGTCTCATTTGGTCTTCTTTTTCTAGTTTCATTAATTGTGAGTTTAGACTGCTCATATGGAATTGTTCTTCTTTCCTGAGGTAGGCCTGTATTGCCATATATTCCCTTAGCATGGCCTTCACTACATCCCACAGATTTTGCGGTGTTGAATTATTGTTATCATTTGTCTCCATATACTGCTTGATCTCTTTTATTTGGTTATTGATCCATTGATTATGTAGGAGCATGTTATTAAGCCTCCATGTGTTTGTGGGCTTTTTCATTTTCTTTGTGTAATTTATTTCTACTGTCATACCTTTGTGATCTGAGAAGCTGTTTGGTACAATTTCAATCTTTTTAAATTTACTGAGGCTCTTTTTGTGGCCTAGTATAAGATCTATTCTTGAAAATGTTCCATGTGCACTTGAGAAGAATGTGTGTCCTGTTGCTTTTGGATGGAGTGTTGTAGATGTCTGTTAGGTCCATCTGTTCTAATACGTTTTTCAGTGCCTGTGTGTCTTCACTTATTTTCTGTCTGGTTGATCTGTCCTTTGGAGTGAGTGGTGTGTTGAAGTCTCCTAAAATAAATGCATTGCATTCTGTTTCCCCCTTTTATTCTGTTAGTATTTGTTTCACATATGTAGGTGATCCTGTGTTGGGTGCGTAATAGTTATTTCCTCTTGTTGGACTGACCCTTTTATCATTATGTAATGTCTTTCTTTGTCTCTTGTGACTTTCTTTATTTTGAAGTCTATTTTGTCTGATACACGTACTGCAACTCCTGCTTTTTTCTCACTCATAGTTGCATGAAATATCTTTTTCCATCCCTTTACTTTCAGTATGTGTATGTCTTTGGGTTTGAAGTGAGTCTCTTGTAGGCAGCATATAGATGGGTCTTGTTTTTTTATCCATTCAGTAACTCTACATCTTTTGACTGGTGCATTCAGACCATTTACATTTGGGGTGATTATCGATGGGTATGTACTTACTGCCATTGCAGGCTTTAGATTCATGGTTACCAAAGATTCAAGGGTAATTCCCTTACTATCTAACAGTCTAATTTAACTCAACTTCGCATGCTATTACCTAAAGGTTCTTTTTGTTTTTCCTCCTTTTTCTTCCTCCTCCATTCTTTGTATGTTATGAATCATATTCTGTACTCTTTGTCTATCCCTTGGGTGACATCTTTTTAGCCTCAGGAATACTTCCATCTATAGCAGTCTCTCCAAAATGCACTGTAGAGGTGGTTTGTGGGAGGTAAATTCTCTCAGCTTTTGCTTATCTGAAAATTGTTTAATCCCTCCTTCAAATTTAAACCTTGCCAGGTAGAGTATTTTTCATTCAAGGCCCTTCTGCTTCATTGCATTAAATATATCATGCCACTCCCTTCTGGCCTGTAAGGTTTCTGTTGAGAAGTCTGATGATAGCCTGATGGGTTTTTCTTTATATGTGATCTTTTTTCGCTCTCTGGCTGCTTTTAAAAGTCTGTCCTTATCCTTGATCTTTGCCATTTTAATTATTATATGTCTTGGTGTTGTCTTCCTTGGGTCCCTTGTGTTGGGAGATCTGTGCATCTCCATGGCCTGAGAGACTGTCTCCTCCCCCAGACGGGGGAAGTTTTCAGCAATTGCCTCCTCAAAGACACTTTCTATCCCTTTTTCTCTCTTTTCTTCTTCTGGTACTCCTATAATGGGAATATTGTTCCGTTTGGATTGGTCACACAGTTCTCTCAATATTCTTTCATTCTTAGAGATTCTTTTTTCTCTCTGTGCTTCAGCTTCTTTGTATTCTTCTTCTCTAATTTCTATTCCATTTACGGTCTCTTCTACTACATGTAATCTGCTTTTAAACCCCTCCATTGTATTTTTCATTTCAGATATGGAATTTCTCAATGATTGAATCTCCAATTTAAATTCATTCCTGAGTTCTTAAATATTTTTCTGTACCTCCATAAGCATGTTTATAATTTTTATTTTGAACTCTCTTTCAGGAAGATTGGTGAGTTCAGTTTTATTTAGCCCTTTTTCTGGGGTTTGTGAGATTTTTGTCTGAACCATGTTCTTTTGACGTTTCTTATTTCTGTGTGGTGCCCACTAGTGTGCAGAAACTCCAGTCTCTGGAGCTGCTCAGCCCCTAGAGTGAGGTTGGGGGTTGTAGGGGAGCTGGTGCCTGGGGGGAGGAAAGAGCTGCTTCCTGAGTCCTGGCTTCAGTGGCTGTGTCCAGTGTCAGAGCCAGTGGGCCAAGCACACACGTGTAAGCCTCTGTGCTTTGCGTCTCTAGCTTTTGTGGGCGGGGCCTCCCTCTGGCTGGCCTGATGCCAGCACAGTGACTGCCCGTTTGCAAACAGGTACCTGTAGGCTAGGAGGAAGGTGCAGCAGGCTGTGTGTCACAGTGGGGGGGCCTCAGAGCTGAGTAGGCAGCCAGGGGGATGGAGCACCTGAAGCTCCTCAAAGTTCCCAACCAGCTGGGCAGAGGGTGCCCAGACAACCTTGTCCAGCTCTCCCCTCTGCCGTGCAGCAAGCTATGTGCAAACCCCGCCCTTCAGCAGCCCTCTCGCTGCTAGGAAGCCTGTCAGACTTCCCATCTTTCCTCTGACACAGAGTGGCTGGGTTTGGATCCCATCCTCCACGAATGGCCCTCCGCCTGTCCGAGCTCCCCGACCTGAGATCACCACCCAGTGTAGGTTTTTGCTCACAAAGCAGATCTCCAGGGCTAGGTGTCCAGCAGTCCCAGGCTTCCACCCCCTCCCCGCTCCATTTCTCTTCCTCCCGCCGGGGTGGGGGAAAGGGCTTGGGTCCCCCCAGATCAAGGCTTTGGTACATTACCAGTTTCATGAGGTCTGCTCTGTTCGTGAGGTCTGTATGGAGTCTGGTACAGCCTTCTTTCCTGTTTCTGTTTTAGGGTTAGTTGTATTAATTAACTGTATTTTTGTACTGTTTGTGGTTTTGGGAGGAGTTCTCCGTCTTCTCCGTCTCACCTGTCATGCCGAGCTCTTGAATCTCGGTGAACATTGATTTTTTATGGCAAAATTTGACCTTAAACTGTCACTGATTTTTCCCAATAGTCGCCATATTTTCCTTGAGCCCATTGTCAGGAAATGTGCTCAACACGAGTCACCTACGTCATGTCTTAGGCAGTATCATGCCACACAGGAGCTTACAGTTTTTAGTGGGGTACATATAAAGAAAAAAACTGCACAATGGTCTGAAAAGGAGACCCTGGGGAACATAGAGCACCTGGGGACGCATTGCACAATGTAGGCTGAGTGAAGCTTCTGGAAGAAGGAGATGAAATGGATGTGTAATGTAGTTGATTCAAATGAGTTAAATAAATAAAAGGGGGTAGATGTGGCATTAGTGGCAGAAAGATCTTCAAATCCATAGAGGACACACCCTGGAGCTCACTCTTCATTCTTAATTTCTTCTAATTACATGATATATTCAGTGACTTCATTCTTTGACCTCAGTCTCTGATGTACCAGCTTTCTTCATTTACACACTGAAGTTGTGACTTCTCGGACACCATCTGACAAATTCATGAGCCCCCCTGCCCCAATCTGACTCGGCCCTACTGTTAAGTGCCCTCCTCTGCAAGGCACTTTTGGTCAGTTATGTCTGAGAAATTCTTGTCTCTTGCCCTATTCTAGTTCCATTTTCCTCACCAGGAGAAAATCTAATTCTCCAGTGCCTCCATGCCTGCCATCAGACAGTTTTATGTGGCTGTGAAGTATCACTCATCTGGACAGACCCTAGAGAGTAAATTTCATGGTCATCAACCCAGTTTTGTAAACTGCTGACTCGAATTAAATTGTACCAAACTACATTTTCCTAAACAGCAGCAAACCCCTCTCTCACTGCTTCCTAGGAAAGCCTCTCAAGGAGAGAGGAATTTATTCTAACAGTGGCAGAGAAATGCCATGTCCCTTCTGGTCTTTCCTGAAATGCCCTGTCAATTTCTCCCTGTCTTATCTCTGCCTAAATTTTCTTCCCTCATCTACAGTTATATATCATAGGTTTTATTAATATGATTTCTATGGCAAACTTACTAGTATAATATAAATAAATAAACAGGACTATGTATGTGCTTTGCCCATAGAACTTAATAAATCAATGCCATTCCCTTCTCAGCGATCTCTGCCCAGGAGAAACAGAACTTTGTAAGTGCATTTGTGATGGAGGCTCCCTTCTGTGGATACTGGGCACTGAGAAAAGGCAGCACCACCATCGCCTCTTGCTCACTGCTGCTGGTATCTCGGGGGAAGTCCTGTCTCTTTCTTTCCTCCTCTCTTCTTTCTCGCTCTCACTCCCTTCTTTCCTTTGAGAAAATCTTTGAATATGAAGCTCACGCTTGGTCCCAGCGACGCCTCTGAGCTGAGACCAGATCTCTACAGTTCGGTTTCAGTGACAGTCATGGCCAAGCCTGCCATTTCTTGTACTCCCCGTACACCCTGCGCTCTCCCATGTAATACAGGGACCTTGGGAGAGAAGTTCCCAAGCAGAGCTGTCGTAGTCCAATGCCTAGTACTGAGGGAGGACTGAAGGAAATGGTGACATTTCAGTGTTTATTTCCTCAGGTGTTCTCCAGCTCCTACCCCCGCCTCAGGGGCAGATCAGTCGCTGGCCTTCTGACCAGAGACGGCTTAGGTCTGTCTACCCCTCTGTCCCCAGCTCCTCCATCTGTCACTGCTCCGTTCACACTGCTGTGAGGAGCTCCACTGTGGTGACTTAGGAAGCTGTACCTCCTTTACAAGGCAGATGATGTATGTACCAGTCATTTTCCAGGTCTCATTAAAATGCCTGAATTTTCTGTAAGTTTAGTTCTTTGATATATCCATTTCTTAACAGATACTTATTTCCTCACAAATTTGGAAGCTAAAAGTCTGAGCAGTAGCATTGATTTCTTCTTAGGCCTCTGCTTGGCTTGCAGATGGCCATCTCACTGTGTCTTCACATGTCTTCCCTCTGCGTTTCCATATCCTAATTTCCTCTTAAGGGCACCAGTGACAATGGATTAGGGTCCACCTGACTGACTTTATTTTATCTTTTTAAAGACCTTATTTCCAAATGCAGTGACATTCTATATTGGAGGTTAGGAATTATGTGGCATGCAATTCAGCCTACAACTGCCCCCATGCACTGTTTCATAGGAAGCTAACATGGAGAAGGTCTCTGAGGATTAGCTCATTTAATAGCCCCAAAATTATCCAGCAGAGGAAGTATTTATTATTTCCACTTCTCAAAAGGGGGATCTGAAGCACAAAGAGAGTGAATGACTTCCATAAGGGCACACAGCTGCCACGTGGCTGAGCTGGGAGTGATTCAGTCTACACTGCTCTGGGTCAGCTTGCCCGGATCCCTTGAACCCTCTCCTTGAACGAAATAGCCAGGGACTCTGGTCAGACTCCAAGATTCCTCCCCTGTGTGACATGTGCCGAGCCCTGGACCGTCAAGTAACATGTCCTCCAGATGCCCCCCAGTGGGTATGCAGTGCCTTGCCTGAAAACCCTCTTCCCTCCTGTGAATACTATCCTCGGGGACAGCAGTGCCACCCCAGAAACATCATTGGCCCTCCCTGCCCCAGTGATTGTCCCCAAATCCTGTGGGTCTCTCTCCTCCAGTCAGTGCCCCAGTCCCTCAGCTGGCACCTAGTAATCACAGCCACTCCTGTGGACATTGAGAGACCAGCTGAGGGACTTACGGCAGCTGAGGGTTCTTCCTCTCACCTCAGTGGGTGACCCGAGCCCTAAGTGCCCCTCCCCAGCCCTCTGGGTAAAATACAACCCGGTGACTGACCGTGACCACTAAACCCTGAGGACGTTCCCTCTCCAGAGGAATAGACCAGCCATTCCCTGCATGGGCTGCATGAGGTCTGGCCCCTCTTGTAAATCACACATCTGTCGCATAGGCCACGACAGCACCTCACATCTGGCACACTGTCACCAGTGTATGTGCGAAGCGTCCCAGGCTGTGCCGAGCAGCGTCAGAATCACAGTTTTCACACAGGCCCCAAGGTATGTATGTGCAAGTCACAGTAGATAGCTGGAATGTTTGTCTCAAGGCTGTGCTGCTGTGTGCTAGCAAAACACTGTCACGGTGTTTATTTCCAGGCATGTCAAAAATTCCTTGTATTCAGGGAAGATCTTGAACTTGACTGATACAAAATTAGAATGATTCTCCCTGTTGAAAATGGCAAAAGAGATTTCCTTTCCTTCCTGTGGGGAAAATGGAACTTTCTGACTAGGATTTCCACCTGGCCTTAATAGCACCCGTTGTGTATATAATAAAAACAGGTTTGCACATTATGGGAATTTACTGGCGACAGAGCTGATGGCCAGTCGCGGGAGTACCTGCCCAGGGGAGGAGTAGAGAAGAAACACCCGTTCTCTCCTCTGCTTGTGTTCCTGGTATGTAGGTGTTCAGGCATCCACCAGTTACCAGGGACCAGCCCACAGAGCTGCTCCTGGCACACGGGAGCAGGGAGCTGGGCTTCTGGACGAGCGGTGAGAGAGCTGTGGAGCCCTGGTGCTCCTGGAGAATTAAGCCTGAGCCTGAAAGCAGGGAGTTGGTGCACCATGGGGAGAGCAGGGAATGAGGAGAAACAGACCTGCCTCCGGGAGAATTATGCTTGTGCTAGAGAGCAGAGCCTGTAGCCGGCCACATGTACCAAGCCGCCTGTGACCGCTGAACAAACGTGGTGACCCACGTCACCTGCAGATCTTTGCCCTTGGCTTTATTTGTTCAGTCTTAGCAAATTCACAGAAAAGGGGCCCTGGGCAGGAAAACCCTTCCTCCTGGAACTACATTTCCCTTTTCTTAGAACATGTACCTCAGAAAACTGTCTAAGTACTCTCTCATCTTTTAAAAATATATGCCTTTGAAGACTTAATAGGCACTTTTGTCAGCTGGCCTTTTTTTCTTCTTCAGCTTTAAGACCCAGGAAGGTCTCAGGAACCTGAGAGCCATCTTTTAAGTTGCAAACACCTTGAAAGCCATCTTTTTTTGAAATGTAAATCTCAGAAAGAAAGCAGTATGCTTTGGGTTGTGTCTGCGTAGACTGTATAGGGGAATGAGAGGTTTTTCTGTCTTTGCAGATTTCCTGTGATGCACATCCCAGCCTGGCTTAATGCTTATTCAGTGATAGAGTTCTTTCTCTACTACCTCTCTGGAGAGGGTTTCTGAGCCAGGAAAGACTGTTTCCCTGGAAGTCGCCACCACATGCCTGTCTGCAGGGACCGAAACTCCTCCCCTCTCCTCGTTCTCTGCTGCACCGGACTAACAGAAGGGCGGCCAGTTAAGCCATATCAGAGACTCAGTAAGTCACTTGTAAACTGTAGCAAGTTCTAGTGAACAACTTGAACAAGTAATAAAAAAGATAAGTGGAACCTATAGCTTAAGGGATTTTTGAGACACAGATAGTGAAAACTGTCAGACTACATTTTCGATCCTGATTGCAATAGACCCGTCCTAAGGAACACATTTTTGAGACAACTGAGTATTGGTAACATATTTTTAAAATATTTTTATTTTGTGTAAATAGTTGTAGGCAGTATGAAGGAGCCCTCATGTTAAAAAAAATGCATTTTGAGAAGATTATGCATTCTATGGTATGATGCTGGTGTTGGGGGAGCGTTGTGTATTTTCCTTGGTCCTTGTCCCCACCGCAACAAAGAATTGAAGGGCAGAGACACAGTAGTGAAGCAGAGTAAAAATTTTATTTAAAGTCACTTAAAGAGAGAAAAAGTGCTGGTGACCTCAGGGAGGAGAGGCGCCCTGAAAGGTTTAAGCAAGTGCACACTTGGGGAAAGGGGAGTGTGAGCTGCCTCACAGAACAGGCATGCTGAGAGGTTGAGATAAAGTTTTAAGACTATGCGCTTAGAAAGTGTGGGCGACCACAGAGAGAGGTGCACGCCTAAGGGTTTAGGGTCTGGGATTTTATAGGTGGTTGAAGATTTTCAGGAATGCGACAAAGGGCCAGGTGCTGACCAGCCAAATTGTCCCAGAATGTTCATCTTTGTTAAGACATTAAGTTTCTTCTTTTAACTTAACACAAGAAATTTTCTGCTTTGATTCCTATCCAGGATATCAGCTTCTGTCTGGAAGCATATCAACCGAGACTGTCTGCCCTGCCTCCAAGGTGGGCTGAGTTATTGTCTGTTTAACTAAAATGCTATTTTAGCTTTAAGATAGAATTCTTCCTGAATAAGGTGGGCCTTTGAGCAGGTGCTGAAGTAAATCTTACAATAGTGTGTGCTGATTGACACAATGAAAACATAGGCTATGCTGAGATACTTTAACTGGGGAGTATTCAAACTTCTAGGCCAAGTTGCTCCAGGCCTTCTGAGCTTTCTATTTTTAACTGGTTAACTCTTTGAGTCCCTTCTAGTGGGCTTTACTGGGCTTATTCTCTTTCCACCCCGCTCATATCTGTTTTCCTGCCTAACATTCCCCCCTCAAGCAGTGGGGAGCCAAATCATTGGGGTGAGGGGCAACGACCGCTCTGGCTGCTTCCTGCTGGTGAGGGACGGTGTGGTCACTTGGGTCCCTCTGCCTGCTGGCTGTCGGGATGGTGGAGAGCAGGACAGGAAGGGTGCCCATCTAGGAGTCCCAGGAAATTGGCTGACTCATTAGTTGGTAAAGGGCTTGAATCTTCATGACAACAGGACTTTAATCTCAAGGGACTGTAGTCTGAAAGAAATAAGTTTAGTTAAGAGATTTAGTTACACAGTGGGGCTAGTAAAACATTAGTAGACTCCAACAAAGGGTAATAGCCAGGATGCCCAGTTCTAAAAGTGGAACTGAATTCCCTGTGATTCTGAGAGCCTCTGATGAATCTGAGACTTGATCAGCTAGTTTCTTCACTGCTTGTCAGAGACAGAGGTTGAAATCCTTGTTTGAGCAATTAGGAATAGTAAAACTCTTAATTGAGATGGGAGAAGATTGGAAACATCTGGAGAGTCATAGATACTAGAGGGAACTAGAATTTAGGATCTAGTCTATGTCCCAGTGACTAGTATTAGAATTTAGTATAGATAAGACTGCATTATTGAAACAATACTTTCTCTCTAAAGTCGCCCTCGTTTTTATTAGAGGTAACTGAATTAAGAAAATAAGTTTAGCTTTAGAACGCTTGGCTTGATTATTTACATAAGTTCAGCAAGAAGATCAATTGATCACATAAGCTTTTTAAAATGTGCTTTGCTGGAACTTTTCATAAGGAATTTCAGATTGAGCTTTTAAAGGCCTCTTGAGGCCAGGAAAGCCAACCCAGACTTGCCATCAGGTTTTGCCTGCAGTACCTGTAGATTTGGGTGAATTCCTCTTTCTCGAGGTTCCCAAGACATTCTGAGGTTCTTGCACCTGCCAGGAAGTGACTTTCCTTACTCACCTGGTAAGGCTGCTGGGAACCCTGTAAGCAAGTGTAAGTCCGGGGAGAGGAAATCCTGGGGCAAAATACCTCTAAAACTGAAATCAGTCAAAGGGAGAAATAAAGTTAAGAAACTCTTTTATTTCTTACAGTCATCCATCTCTCTCTTGAACTGGCTGCAGAAGAGAGCTCCACCCAACCTCTCCAGTCCAGATAAACCTTTGCACGCCCTTGTAATTACCTATTATTGATGTGTAGATGGCCTGATACTCTCCACCCCTTGGAAACACCTATTGATATGCAGATACACTAAAGCCAGGTGATAGATTCTGGAAGTATTGCAGTTTTACCCACAAGGCTTTAGATTGATGGTTATCAAAGGTTGAAGGGCAGCTTCTTTACTATCTAACAGTCTAACTTAACTCGCTTATTATGCTATTTCAAACACAATCTAAAGGTTCTTTTTTTCTCCCTTCTTTTTCTTCCTCCTCCACTCTTTATATATTAGATGTCACATTCTGTACTCTGTGTATCCATTGACTGAATTTGTGGGTAGTTGATTTAATTTTGCATTTGCTTAGTAAGTAATTGGTCTACTTCCTTTACTGTGGTTTTATTTTCTCTGGTGACAGCTCTTTAGTTTGGGAGCACTTCCATCTAGAGCAGTCCCTCTAAAATAAACTTTAGAGGTGGTTTATGGGAGGTAAATTCCGTCAACTTTTGCTTATCTGGAAATTGTTTAATCCCTGCTTCAAATTTAAATGATAATCTTGCCAAGTATTCTTGGTTGAAAGCCCTTCTGTTTCATTGCATTAAATATATCATACCACTTCCTTCTGGCCTGTAAGGTTTCTGCTGAGAAATATGATGAGAGCCTGATGGGTTTTCCTTTGTATGTGATCTTTTTTCTCTCTCTGGATTCTTTTAATACTCTGTCCTTGTCCTTGATCTTTGCCATTTTAATTATTATATGTCTTGGTGTTGTCTTCCTAAGGTACCTTGTGTTGGGAGATCTCTGCACTTCCATGGCCTGAGAGACTGTTTCCTTCCTAAGATTGGGGAAGTTTTCAGCAATTATTTCCTCAAAGAGAGTCTCTATCCCTTTTTCTCTTCTTCTTCTGGTAGCCCTATAATACGAATATTGTTCCATTTGGATTGGTCGCAGAGTTCTGTTGTTATTCTTTCATCCCTAGGGAGCTTTTTTTCTCTTTGTGCCTCATCTTCTTTGTATTCCTGTTCTCTAATCTCTATTTCATTTACTGTCTCCTCTACCTCATCTAATCTGCTTTTAAATCCCTCCATTGTGTGTTTCATTTCATATACTTTATTTTTCAAAGCTTCTCTCTCTTTCTTGAAGTCTTCCTTGAGTTCTTGAATATTTTTCTGTAGCCCTGTGAGCATGTTTTATTTTGAAATCTTTATCAAGAAGATTGGTGATTTCAGTTTCACTTAGCCCTCTCTCTGATGTTTGAGGGATTGTGATTTGAACAAGATTCTTTTGCTGTTTCATATTTCTGATTACTATGGAATAATAACTTTGTGTAGGCAGCGCCCTCTAGTGCCCAAAAGCTCTACTCTCTGGAGCTGCCCAGCACCTGGATGTGAAGGTGGGTTGTAGGCACACAGCGCTGGTGCCTGCACGGAAGAAAGAGCTCTTTCCTGCTTCCCAGCTGCAGTGCCTGCCTCCACTGCCAGGGCCAGTGAGCCTACTGTGCAGGGAGGAGCCACTGCTTTATGCCCCTGTAGCAGGGCCGCCCACTGGCTGGACCGGGCAAGAGGTTTGGGAACCAGTGCTGGCCAGGAGGAAGGAACAGCAGCAGGCTGTGTATCACAGTGGGGGGGGGGGGGGCGGGTTTGCTCAGCACTGCATTGCCAGCCGTGGGGATGGAGCACTTGAAGCTCCTGAAAGTTCCTCGTGCACTGGGCTGAGTGTGCCGGGATGGTTTTGTCCACGTGGCCTTTCTCCTGAGCAGCAAGCTCTGTGCAGTCCTTGCCCCTTCAGCAGCCCTCTTGCTGCTAGGAAGTCTCTCAGAGTGCCTGCCCTTCCCGTGTTGCACAGCAGCCGGCCGTGGGCACCTGTCTCCACAAGCGGCTGGAATCTCAGTCTCTGTGAGTATTCCATCTGACAGCTTTATTTTTAATGTTAACATGCATAGACACACTGAACTTGTGGAATGAATGCATTTGAATTGAAATGAGATAAGTGTAACTCCGAGGAGAGGAAATCCTGGGGCAAAATACTTCTAAAACCGAAATCAGTCAAAGGGAGAAATAATTAAAACCCGTTTATTGCTTACAAACTGCAGTCTGGATCCATCTCTTTCCTGCTCCGCAGAAGCAAGACCTCCCTCCAGCTGCTCAGGTTCAGAGAAGCCCTTGGTCGCCCAGGTAATTATCCATTGATATGGAGATGAACTACCTTTCTCCACCTGTGAGGAACGCCTGTTGATAAGCAGATGCACTAAAGCCAGGTGAGATATTCTGGAAATAGTACAATTTTACCCACAATAAGTTTATCAATTTCCACTAACAGTGGGCACATTTGTGTCTGAATGCCTTTGTGGAATTATATATTTAGTTGGATTCATAACCTTTGTAAACATCTGAAATATTTTTAGCTTCTGGGATCATATGACCTTCACTGAGTCTGAAATAGTATGTCTTCAAACACTTGGGCAATGAGGTGCAGACAACACAGCTCACAAATATGATTACATCCCTTTAAAGATGGGGTGGGAGAGCCCACATGGATGTACTATTTCCAACGCCCCTTCCTGCCCAGCCAGCTTGGCCTTTTCAAGCCAGAAGTTCCTTGCCACCACCATCTGCGGCTGTTTGGGGACTACATTACCCAAAATAGTAGGAGTCGAGCGACAGCGTCGCTAGCCAATGAGAGCTTAGAAAAGAGGAAGGTGCCGGGAGACACGTAAAGTGTAGCGGGACTTCCGGCTTCCTCCTCCGAGTGGCCATGTTAGTTGGTCCCGTTGTTGATCGTATGGTTAGAGGTCCGGTAATTTTGCGTGGAAACAAAGGTACCGGACCGGAGCGGGCGCGAGAGGAGACACTGTCTTCAAGGAAGACAGGCGGGTCTGAGGCCGAGCGACGCCGGCTGGGGGCCCCAGGATCGGGGCCGCCGCCTCTTCCGCCGCGCCCGGCCCCGCTGCGCCCACAGAGTCCTATGGCGGCGGCCGCGCCCAGGGGCCCGGCTCAGGTACCTGCTCCCCGGGCCTCCCGCCCTCACCCACCCACCCTCGGGCCCCGAGTGCGGGGCCCTGCTCACGGCCCGCCGCCCAGGCCCCGGGTCCGGGACGGAGAGGCGCTTGTGGGCGGGGCCCCTGTTCCGAGCGCCGGGGTGACGGCGCCTGGGGACGGTTACAGGCGGGGGGCGACCTGGAAAAAGGCCGAACACCAGGCACAGAGGTTAAACAGCTAGCCCGAGGCCCCGTCTTAAGCGCCAGGCAAGTGTATAGGAGGCCTGAGCCCGTCTGGCCTCTCTAGACTGACCTTTCTCCACGTTTCCCATGGCTTCACAAACCCTTATGGAACCTACACAGCCAAATGGAAGGGGTTCCCGCCCCTCACTGGCCCAGATCCCCACTCATATGGTCTCTGGATTGTGTCCTGCAACTCTGAAGTTCCATTCCCCTAGTTTTGGTTCTGGAGACCCCGGAGGAACCCCAAGTCCATTCGTAGAGTCACATGAAGGTGATTCCATTTCTGCCAAGGAAAATAAACAGGTAAGGAAGCTTATCCCAGGAACTGGTAGTAGGGTGTGCACTTGCGTGAAGTGTTCAGGAACTCAGCGGTCTTTTTCTTGAGAGGTTTGGATCAGAGGAGGGAGGTGTTACCAAAGTATGGTTAGGCACCGTCTGACTGTAGCATGAAGTACGCTTGGATGGGGTTGAGGGAGGACGAAGGAGATGGCAGTAGGGACTGTTGCCATAATTCAGGTGAGAGTTAATGGATCAGAGTTGTGGTGTAGTAGATGTGATTGGAGTATGGATGTGTGTTTTCAAAAGCAACAACTGTATTTCTAATACGGACAGTGAGGAAGTGAAACAGAGGTCAGGGATATTCCTAAGGCTTTTCTTCTTAGCAGCTGTGGGAAGCTCGGGAAGCTCCCTCAACTAAGTTCAGGAAGTTGGTAGTAGGAGTAATATTCACAGAAATGTCAGGAGCTTCTGAGATATTTCAGAGCACACCAAGTGGCAGCATTAAGTGAGCAGGTAACACACAGGTGTGGAACTCTGGGAAGGGTTTCAGGATGGAGGCGTCTAAACTGTCATGGCTGCTGTGTGGGCCAAGGGGAATGAGATGTGGGTTACGCTTAGGAGGAGCAGTCTTCTGGTCATGGCGGTAAAGCCACTAGGGTGCGAGGAAGAGGAGGAGGTTAGGGAATCCCGACTGGATCTTCTGCTTGGACATCTGGGTGATGGTACTGAAACTACACAGACAGGTGAGGGAGGTACGTGGCCGTGAAGAGAGAGTGTGTCGGGGACTGGATAGGACTGCCAGACGCCAGGGTTTCCCCTGGAAGAGTAGGCATGGGATGGGGATGGAGAAGCTAAGGAGTAAGTAAGGCTTGAACTGGAGCTTATTTACTCTCTGAAGCCACCAGGATTTTGTGAGGACTTTGTTGGGGCCTGGCTTGTTTCACTCAGCCTGCAGAATAAAGTCATCTCTGGCCTGCAGTCACCAGGCCTGGGATGGGCCACTAATGAGGCTGGGCCCTGAATGAGTGTCAGGTGGACAGAGGAAGTTGGTAGCTGTTGAGGGGACATCAAGGGCAGCACAGTTGGAAGAGGACCATGGGTATCTGAGATCCACATAGGGGACTATGTGGCTGTCTGAGAGCCAGGCAGAGAGGCTTTCATAGGGGATTTTGGGTTGCCACTGCTAGTGGAAACCACAGCAGGTGTAGGGTAGTATTGGTTCCTATCTGTATATGCCAAGCACACCCTGGATGCTGTCACCCTTTTGTGGTGTAAAGCCTAATTGTTAAGGCCCAGTATTATTTACTGCCATTATGCCTGGTGAAAGCTGGAGGGACTCAAATGGCTATAGTGCAAGTTCTCCACCCCATTCTGCTGCTGCTAAGGTCTCTTAGTCAAACAACCATTTCGTCAAAGGGAACAGGTGCAGTTCCTGCTCATCCATTTGTGTGGGTTTCAGTTCCCTACCTGCCCAAGTTGTTATTCACATGAGCCAATCACATCCTCTCTGAGGAACCAGTAAGTACCCCCTGCCCTACCCTCTTGATCCTATAAAGCCTGCATCCAACAGCTCCTGGTGTTTCACTCTTTTTCAGGGCACAATCCCCGTTTGACCCTGTGTGGGCTGTGGCGTTCTCCTCTCCTAGCCCAGCCTATGAATGTGTGTGATTAATGAACTGCTGTCTGTCTCCTCTGCACAGACCAGGTGTCATGTGTTTGCCCATCCCTATAATCCTAAAATGGGAATCCCATCCTCACCAGTGGGGTGAAGAGGAGGTGATTAAAATAAAGTGAGATGTGAGAGGTCAAGTAGAGTCTTGTGGTGTGGGACAGTGAGATGGTGGTGATCATAGAAAGTGGCTGTGGAATCTAGTCTCAATTCTGCATACACCTGATGTCCCCAGGGCCCTGGCATTGAGACTTCCATGACCTTGGCCATACCAGTGGAATAACCTGGCAGGAGTGGGTGGATCCATACTGGTCTACTTGTTGGTCTACCTCTTGCTGATAGCTGGGCCCTGTGGTCAGTGGGCCTGTAAGAAGACAGTGGCACCAGTGAGAGACACAGGCACTAGGGCCGGTTTCTCCTCTGAGTTGGGGGAGATTGGGAGGAGGGTAGGCATTGGGTAGGTGTGTTGGGGAAGGGATTGTGGGTTCTCAGGAGAGTGGCTTTTTGTGGTTTCATTTGTCTCCATCATGCTAGGGCAGGGTGACCTTTGAAGACGTGGCTGTGTACTTCTCCTGGGAGGAATGGGATCTCCTTGATGAGCTTCAGAGATGTCTGTACCAGGATGTGATGCTGGAAAACTTGGCACTTATAACCTCCTTGGGTAAGACCCTCACACCCACCCCATGCCTAGAACTAGTCTCTGCTTTTCCCAGGAGCAGTCCCCACATCAGGACCCTGGACTCCACTTTCTTTCCCAGTTCCCTGTTAGGTGCTGTGGTCGGTTGGACTGAGATGTGTGCCCTGACCTCTGCTTCCTTGACCAGCCCCATCACCAGCTCCCTGACTGACTTGCAGGGAGGTAGTTAGGGTTAGGAGGCTTGCAGTGAACCTAACGATAACCTCTTTCCTTGCCTTCTTCCTGACTGCATAATTTTGTCCAGCTACAGGTTCAACTTCCACTAGCTGGCATTTCCTCACACCTGCCCATGCCAGGATTACTGTCACTGACATGGTTACTGCATACCTGGAGCATGGGTTACCCTTGCCAGACCCTCTTCTGGGGTTCTTTGTATAATAGTTAGCTGGCTTTGTCATGAGCTATCCTGCTGACTTGTTCTGGGCTAGTACTGGCTATTTGTCCATCCTGTCTTCCTCTTAGTATTGTATCATCAGGGTGCCATTTATTTGCTTGTGGAGGTATGGGGTTGTGTTCAGAGCTGATGGTGGTCACATGATGGGCACAGCAAGATGGCTCAGAGGGAGCCTGGCCCTTCACAGTGGTGCCTGGAAGTCGACATGATGTCAGTGCTGTGTTCAAGTTATACCACAAACCCATTCTCTTTGACTACTGTGTTGGTGCAGTGGCCACACCTCTTTTCTTTCATTCCCCCTTCCTGAAACTTTGCCGATTTGTCAACTATTACTTGTCACTTCTACTTTAATTTGAACCTCACATCTTTTGACTCTGTGTCCCACCCGTTTTTCTCACTGCTATAGTACTTTCTGCACTGGCTCCTATGTATGGTGTCATGAAGTGTGCATATGTTCTTAAATAGCTCTTGAAAAACCACCTGCCTTGTTATAGTCATATTTTCTTGGGTCTTGACACCCCTTTCTGCACAGCATTCATGTGTTATCAGCAGACAAGTTCTTTTGGAAAGTAGTTTGGAAGGAATGAATCATAGACTCTGGAATCACAGACTCCTCTCTGCATCACACTGTATGGTTGTATCCTTCAGCTTATAGGCATTTCACATTCTGTGCTGTTCATAGCCTAGCACTGTTGAGCAGCCCCATCTCCTGAGTTGACTCCTGCACCCTGCAAACAGTCCCATGGACTGGTTCCTGGGTCTTTTAGACACACAATTGTGTAGTAGCTGCTCCCTCCCACCAAAGTCAACATGAACCTCACTGGCATTTCTTGCTTTCAGGTTGCTGGCATGGAGCAGAGGATGAAGAGGCCCCCTCTGAGCAGTGTGTATCTGTACAAGGAGTGTCACAGGTCAGGATTCCCAAGACAGGTGTGTACCCCAAGAAGACCTGTCCCTGTGAGATGTGTGGCCCAGACTTGAGAGACATTTTACCCTTGGCTGAACACCAGGTAACACATTGTGGGCAGAATCTGTACAAGATGGGGGCATGTGAGAGACAGTTGCATTTCAGGGCAAAACTTCAGCATCAGAGGCAGCACACTGAAGAGACATGCTTCTTCAGAAGCCACATGAGCAGAACCTGCAAGTTGCGTGTGTTAGGGAGGCCCTTTTCCTGTAGGGAGGTGAGGGCCTTCCAAGGCAGCTCAAAATTGCTCCAGCATCAGGCCACACACAGCAGGGAGAAGTCAAACAGGAGAACTGAGTGTGGGGTAGCCCTTTATGGAGAAGAGAGTTACTACAACTCAGGAGAATTCATGGAAGACTTGAGTTGCAAACACACACAGGTTCAGCACCAGAGAGTTCTCACCAGAGGAAGATGCTATATGTGCAGAGAATGTGGGAAATCTTTCAGCAAAAGCTACAGCCTCAATGACCATTGGAGAGTTCACACTGGGGAGAAACCTTACAAATGTGGGGAATGTGGGAAATCCTTTAGGCAAAGCTCTAGTCTCATTCAACACCGGAGAGTTCACACTGGAGCAAGGCCTCACGAGTGTGAAGAGTGTGGAAAATTATTTAGCAACAAGTCCAATCTCATTAAACATCGGAGAATTCACACTGGAGAAAGGCCGTATGAGTGTAGTGAATGTGGGAAATCTTTTAGTGAAAGCTCTGCACTCCTCCAACACCGGAGTGTTCACACTGGAGAAAGGCCTTATGAGTGCAGTGAATGTGGGAAATTCTTTACCTACCACTCCAGTCTCATAAAACACCAGAGAGTTCACTCTGGATCAAGGCCCTACAAATGCAGTGAATGTGGAAAATCCTTTACTCAAAACTCCAGCCTCATTGAACACCGCAGAGTTCACAGTGGAGAAAGGCCTTACAAGTGCAGTGAATGTGGGAAGTCTTTTAGCCAGAGCTCTGCACTTCTTCAACATCGGCGAGTTCACACTGGAGAAAGGCCCTATGAGTGTAGTGTATGTGGTAAATTCTTTACTTACAGCTCCAGTCTCTTAAAACATCAGAGAGTACATACTGGATCTAGGCCTTATGAGTGCAGTGAATGTGGGAAATCCTTTACTCAGAACTCCAGCCTCATTAAACACAGGAGAATTCACACAGGAGAAAGGCCTTATGAGTGCAGTGAATGTGGGAAATCTTTCAGCCACAGCTCTAGCCTCATAAAACACCGAAGAGTTCACACTGGATAAAGTATGCTGGCAATGAATTTAAGAAATTGTTTAGCCATAGCTCCAACTTCAGTGACTAGTACTGTTCACACTTTGAGTGAAATTATGAAGTCTTTATGAGTATGAAATTAAACTCCAGAGAATTCCCAGTGGAGAAATGCCTTACAGGTACAGTGAATGGGAGAAAGCCTTCAGCCAAAGGACTTACCACATTGGATACCATACCCTCAAATGGGAGATCTATTAAATGTGCAGGTTTATGCTATTTCTGTATGCAAAAACACAGAAGAAGATCCCTTGGGAAGGTGCCATTTTCCTATATTGAACCTCATACATCCAAATTCCAGGTATGTGGGAAATTGCATTGTACTTTTTAACCAGTCCAGGTGCCAGATTGATGTCACTGGCAATTGTGTGGCAGAGTCACTTCACGTATACAGCTGGCAGGTGCCCACAGTGTGCATTTCATCTATCCCAGTGTGTTTAGGGAGGGAAACTCCAGTGTTCTCCCATTTACAGGATGATTCATGAACAGCCAGGGCACTTTTCCTGTTTTGTTGCTCTCCGATGGGTTGGGTTGTGCAGCTTTCCCTGTTTTGGCATAGAAGATTCTGTTGGTGATTGGAGAAGATGGACTCCATTCTTTGGGGATATTATTAGTCTCGTGATACTCTAGTGATGGAATTTTCCAGCCTCAAAATCACCAACCTGGGAACAGTATGCCTCCCATGCTTGTGTGTATACAGTAATAAAGATCTTAGTGTTTAAGCCACCCTTTAATCTTGGCAGTTCTAGTCATTCTATGGGTAGTTTGAAGTGAACTGGGTTTTCTAGCATGAGGGTGTGAGCAGCTGTGGTGACATACAATAAACTCCACATTTAACCTCTCCGATTGGATAAGTCTTGCCATTCATATAAAACCGTAAAACTGTTAACAATCATAATAAGCCTTTCTATCACCCCCATGTTTACCTTGTATACTTAAATAATTTCTGTTCTCCAAGCAGCCATTGTTTACTTTTTATTATAATAGGTTAATTTGCATTTTCTAGAATTTTTCATGATTGAAATCATAGTGTTCAGTCTTTCTTTTCTGTGAGTACCCTCATGTGACATTTCTTTTGAGATTCATCAATGGTGCTTATGTGAATAGTACATTCTTTTTAATTGTTGAGAAGTATATTCTGTTGATATACCATTATTTATTTATTTATTCATGTTTATGGGTGTTTTTATTGTTTCCAGTTTGGACTGTTATAAATAAAACTGCAAAAATTGGATTTCTTAATATTTATGCTTTCTTTCTCATATTTTAATACCTTGAAGTGCAATACTACCTAGGTTAGAGCATAGGCAAATGTTTAACTTTTTAAGAAACAACCAATTGTCATCTAAAATGATTGTTTCTTTTCTGTTCCTACCAGCAGTGTATGAGAATACTATTTCTCCCATAGCCTGGCTAACAGTGGATATTGTTAGTCTTTTTAAATTTTGGTCATTTTAGTAAATGGATAGTGATATCTCACTGTGGTTTTAATTGCATTTCCCTTATGTTACATGATGTTGAGCACAGCTGTTGTAAAAGAAATATGGGGGAAGGGTGAGCATGTTAAACAGTTTAAAATAATCGAAAAGCCATATCTAAATTGTGCACATTGTAATGGACAAATGGCTTAGAAACTTCATTAAGTGAACAAGAATTTAAAAGTGGTAAGTGGTACTTATAGTTTAAAAGACTAGTAAGACTCACGTAATAATTGCCTGGGGATGTTTTGCATCCAGATTACAATCAGTCTGCATTAAAAATTAAAACTGGACTTCTGGGAAGATGGCGGCGTGAGCAGTGCGGTGGAAATTTCCTCCCAAAACCATACATATTTATGAAAATAGAACAAATACAACTATTCCTAAAAGAGAGACCAGAAGATACAGTACAACAGCCAGGCTAGAGCTGCACCAGCGCATCACAAAGTGGGTAGCATACGGGGCCGTGACCCGGTGGGACCAGAGCGCTTCCCTACCCCAGCACACCAGCGGGAGGAAAGGATTCGGAGCGGGGAGGGAGTGGAGGCAAGGGAGTACTGACACACATCGTGCGGTGTATTGGAGATTGGAGAGACAAGAGGGGCAGGATCTGAGAGGGACTGCGCAGCCGGGTCCTCTCAGCCGGTTCCACGGGACAAAAGAAAAGCATGCACTTTTTAAAAAGTCTTTTAAAGAGACAAGGGCCCAACAGTGGAACAAAATTGTCCCAGCGCACTCAGCCAAGCAGGCTGGGAGTCCTGGGGAATTTCGGACCCCTTGGCCGCGGCCGGGCAAAGGAGCCAGGCCGAGGCTTCCCACAGAGATCAGCAGCCTCCCATTCGTTTCCCCCCCACCCTGGCTGGCGCCACAAAGGGTCCGGTGGAACGGAACAGTGGAGCAGCAGTGCCACCTACAGCATCCTCACAGAATCTACTCCCGGAGGGCGTTTTTTTTTTCTTCTTTCTAAAAGTCTTACCTACCAGCAACCACTTTTATTGCCATGAAAAGACAGAGGAATGTGGTATAAACAAAGCTTAGCCAGACAACCCCAGAGAGGGACACTGATGGGATTGGACATGCACAATCTTCCTGAAAAAGAATTCAGAATAAAAGTCATAACCATACTGATGGATCTACAGAGAAATATGCAAGAGGAAGTGAGGGAAGTGAGGAAAGACAATACAGAAATCAGACAAGTGATCGACGGGCTTAGCAGCAGACTGGACAAGATGCAAGAGACTGTTAATGAAATAGAAATCAGAGAACAGGAATACAGAGAAGCTAAGGCAGAGAGAGATAAACCTCTAGGAATGAAAGAATATTAAGAGAGCTGTGTGACCAATCCAAACGGAACAATATTTGCATTATAGGAGTACCAGAAGAAGAAAAGAGAGAAAAAGGGATAGAAAGTGTCCTTGAAGAAATAATTGCTGAAAACTTCTGCAAGCTGGGGAAGGAAGTAGTCTCTCAGACCATGGTAGCCCACAGATCTCCCAACACAAGGAACCCAAGGAAGACAACACCAAGACAAATAATAATTAAGATGGCAAAGATCAAAGATAAGGACAGAGTATTAAAGGCAGTGAGAGAGAGAAAAAAGATCACCTACAAAGGAAAACCCATCAGACTATCATCAGACTTCTCAACAGAAACCTTACAGGCCAGAAGAGAATGGCATGATATATTTAACGCAATGAAACAGAAGGGCCTCGAACCAAGAATATTGTATCCAGCACGATTATCATTTAAATTTGAGGGAGGAATTAATTCCCAGACAAGCGAAAGCTGAGGGAATTTGCCTCCAATAAACCACCTCTACAGGGTATCTTAAAGGGACTGCTCTAGATGGAAGCACTCCTAAGGCTAAAAAGATGTCACCTGAGAAAATAAAATCATAGCAAAGAAGGCAGACCATCCAAATACTAACTAAAGGCAAAGAATAAAACACCTAGTATATAAAGAATGGAAGAGGAAGAATAAGAAGGGAGAGAAATAAAGAATCATCAGACTTTTTACAATAACTTAACAAGAAACTTAAGTTAGACTGTTAGATAGTACAGAAGCTACCCTTGAACCTTTGGTAACCACGAATCTAAAGGCAGCAACGGCAATAAGTACATATCTATCAATAATCACCCTAAATGTAAATGGACTGAATGCACCAATCAGAAGACACAGAGTAATATAATGGATAAAAAAGCAAGACCCATCTATATGCTGCTTACAAGAGACTCATCTCAAACCCAAAGATATACACAGACTAAAGGTGAAGGGATGGAAAAATATATTTCATGCAAACAACAAGGAGAAAAAAGCAGGTGTTGCAGTACTTGTATCAGAGAAAATAAACTTCAAAACGGAGAAAGTAGCAAGAGATAAAGAAGGACATTACATAATGATAAAGGGGTCAGTCCAACAAGACGATATAACCATTTAAAATATATATTCACCCAACACAGGAGCACCAGCATATGTGAAACAAATACTAACAATTAAAGGAGGAAATAGACAGCAATGCATTCATTATAGGAGACTTCAACACACCACTCACTCCAAAGGACAGATCAACCAGACAGAGAATAAGTAAAGATACAGAGGCACTGAACAACGCACTAGAACACCTGGACCTAACAGACATCTGCAGAACTCTGCACCCAAAAGCAGCAGGATACACATTCTTCTCAAGTGCACATGGAACATTTTCCAAAATAGACCACATACTAGGCCACAAAAAGAACCTCAATAAATTCAAAAAGATTGAAATTCTACCAACCAATTTCTCAGATCACAAAGGTATAAAACTAGAAATAAATTGTAGAAAGAAGACAAAAAGGCTCAAAAATACATGGAGACTTAACAACACTCTCCTAATTAATCAATGGGTCAACGACCAAATTAAAACAGATCAAAGAATATATGGAGACTAATGACAACAATAACACAAAGCCACAACTTCTGTGGGACGCAGCAAAGGCAGTTCTGAGAGGTAAGTATATTGCAATCTAGGCCTATTTAAAGAAGGAAGAACAATCCCAAATGAATAGTCTAAAGGCACAATTACTGAAATTGGAAAAAGAACAAATTGAGGCCCAAAGTCACCAGAAGGAGGGACATAATTAAGTTCAGAGAAGAAATAAATAAAATTGAGAAGAATAAAACAATATAAAAAATCAATGAAACCAAGAGTTGCTTCTTTGAAAAAATAAATAAAATAGATAAACCCCTAGCCACACTCATTAAGAGAAAAAGAGAATCTACACACATTAAGAGAATCAGAAATGAGAAAGGAAAAATGACGATGGACCCCACAGAAATACAAAGAATTATAAGAAAATATTATGAGAATCTATATGCTAACAAGCTGGAAAATAAAGAAGAAATGGACAACTTTTTAGAAAAATACAACCTCCCAAGACTGACCAAGCAAGAAACAGAAAAACTAAACAGACCAATCACCAGCAACGAAATTGAATAGGTAATCAAAACACTACCCAAGAACAAAACCCCCGAGCCAGGTGGATTCACCTCTGAATTCTACCAGACATATAGAGAAGAAATAACACCGATTCTCCTTAAAGTTTTCCAAAAAATAGAAGAGGAAGGAATACTTCCAAACTCATTCTATGAAGCCAGCATCACTCTAATGCCAAAACTGGGCCAAGACCTCACCAAAAACGAAAATTACAGACCAATATCCCTGATGAATGTAGATACAAAAATACTCAACAAAATATTAGCAAACCAAATTCAAAAATACATCAAGAGGATCATACACCATGATCAAGTGAGATTCATCCAAGGGATGCAAGGATGGTACAACATTCGAAAATCTATCAACATCATCCACCACATCAACAAAAAGAAGAACAAAAACCACATGATCATCTCTATTGATGCTGAAAAAGCATTTGAGAAAATTCAACATCCACTCATGATTAAAACTCCAACAAAATGGGTATAGAGGGCAAGAACCTAAACATCATAAAGGCCATATATGACAAACCCACAGCTACATCATACTTAACAGCGAGAAGCTGAAAGCTTTTCATCTAAGATCGGGAACAAGACAGGGATGCCCACTCTCTCCACTGTTATTCAACATAGTACTGGAGGTCCTAGCCATGGCAATCAGACAAAACAAAGACATACAAGGCATCCAGATTGGTAAAGAAGAAGTCAAATTGTCACAATTTGCAGATGACATGATACTGTACATAAAAAACCCTAAAGACTCCACTCCAAAACTACTAGAGCTAATATCTGAATTCAGCAAAGTTGCAGGATACAAAATTAACACCCAGAAATCTGTTGCCTTCCTATACACTAACGATGAACTAACAGAAAGAGAAATCAGGAAAACAGTTCCATTCACAATTGCATCAAAAAAAATAAAATACCTAGGAATAAACCTAACGAAGGAAGTGAAAGACCTATACCCTGAAAACTACAAGACACGCCTAAGAGAAATTAAAGAGGACAGTAACAAATGGAAATTAATCCCATGCTCTTGGCTAGGAAGAATAAATATTGTCAAAATGACTATACTACCTAAAGCAATCTACAGATTCAACGCAATCCCTATCAAAATACCAACAGCTTTCTTCAATGAACTGGAACAAATAATTCTAAAATTCATATGGAATCACAAAAGACCCCGAATAACCAAAGCAATCCTGAGAAGGAGAAATAAAACGGGGAATTACGCTCCCAGACTTCAAGTTCTACTACAAACCCACAGTAATCAAGACAATTTGGTATTAGCACAAAAACCGACCCACAGACCAGTGGAACAGAATAGAAAATCCAAACATTAACCCAAACATATACAGTCAATTAATATATGATAAAGGAGCCTTGGGTATACAAATGAGGAGATGACAGTCTCTTCAGCAGCTGGTGTTGGCAAAACTGGACAGCTACATGTAAGAGAATGAAACTGGACTACTGTCTAACCCCATACACAAAAGTAAACTCAAAATGGATGAAAGACCTGAATGTAAGTCATGAAACCATAAAACTCTTAGAAAAAAACATAGGCAAAAATCTCTTGGACATAAACATGAGCAACTTCTTCATGAACATATCTCCCGGGCAAGGGAAACAAAAGCAAAAATGAACAAGTGGGACTATATCAAGCTGCAAAGTTTCTGTACAGCAAAGGACACCATCAGTAGAACAAAAAGACATCCTACAGTATGGGAGAATATATTCATAAATGACATATCCGATAAGGGGTTGACATCCAAAATATATAAAGAACTCACGCACCTCAACAAACAAAAGGCAAATAATCCAATTAAGAAATGGGCAGAGCACTTGAATGGATACTTCTCCAAAGAAGAAATTCAGATGGCCAACAGGCACATGAAAAGATGCTCCACATCACTAATCATCAGAGAAATGCAAAATAAAACCACAATGAGATATCACCTCAGACCAGTAAGGATGGCCAACATCCAAGACACAAACAACAAATGTTGGCGAGGATGTGGAGAAAAGGGAACCCTCCTACACTGCTGGTGGGAATGCAAATTAGTTCAACCATTGTGGAAAGCAGTATGGAGGTTCCTCAAAAAACTCAAAATAGAAATACCATTTGACCCAGGAATCCCACTCCTAGGAATTTACCCTAAGAATGCAGCAGCCCAGTTTGAAAAAGACAGATGCACCCCTATGTTTATCACAGCACTATTTACAATAGCCAAGAAATGGAAGCAACCTAAGTGTCCATCAGTAGATGAATGGATAAAGAAGCTGTGGTACATATACACAATGGAATATTATTCAGCCATAAGAAGAAAACAAATCCTACCATTTGCAACAACATGGATGGAGCTAGAGGGTATTATGCTCAGTGAAATAAGCCAAGCGGAAAAAGACAAATATCAAATGATTTCACTCATGTGGAGCATAAGAGCAAAGAAAAAAACAGCAGCAGACTCACAGAACCCAAGAATGGACTAACAGTTACCAAAGGGAAAGGGACTGGGGAGGATGGACCAGAAGGGAGGGACAAGGGTGAAAAATGGGCATTACGATTAGCAGACGTAATGTTGGGGGGGGCACAGGGAGGGCTGTACAACTCAGAGAAGACAAGTGGTGATTCTATAGCATCTCACTACGCTTATGGACAGTGACTGTAATGGGGTTGGTGGGGGGGGACCTGATGAAGTGGGTAGTTTAATAACCATAATATTGCACATGTAATTGTAGGTTAATGATACCAAAATAAATTTAAAAAAAAACTGACAAAATTCATCACTTATAACAACTTACCATAATTTTAGGTATTTTGATTTTATGTGACAACCTTTATACTTTAAAAACACATTCTGTAGAGGTTAAGTGAAATGACATGATGTCTTGGATTATAAGTAAACTAAACCACTAAGTGTGCAGGGGTAGCTTAAACAAGAACCACCATAAAATGACAAATAATAACAATCATAATTTTCTAATACTGTTTTCCATTTTCTGATACATTTGAAAATAGCCATTAACAAAGTGTAGTGTATGTCATGTTATGAGGAATTTCATCTGGTGAGATTGATAAATTAAAAAGGGTAGGAGGGAACTTTTACTAATACTCTTAACCATCTAAAAGGTCAAAATTTATATTTTAGATATGAGCAGTTTAAGTCAATTATGCCTGAATTAAATTGATTTAAACCAAAACTTACTTCCTCATCCTTATTTACTTATTTTTAATAGACAAAAGTATGTGTGTGTGGCCATATTTCATATATTTGATCTCATATCCAAATACCACAGAGTTTTTGAGGGCCCTTTGTAGCTTTAAAATAGAATTGGCATTAACTGTAGAAAGTTGGAGCTGGAAAAAGCTTTAGATATCATAAAGTATCTTCCTTTGCAGATAAATTAGGGCCCAGGAAGGGGAAATGACTTGCACAGCTAATTAAGAGCAGGATTGGCAGTGAAACCCATGCTTACTATCTCTTGGTCCAGTGTTCTGTCTTGTATATTTTTTATTTAAAGACTTTTTAGAGCTTTTAGCTTCATAACAAAGTCAGAGGAAGGTAGAGTTTTCCCACACACTTCCTGCTCCTATACATGTACTGCCTCTGTTACCCACATTCCCCACAGAGGGGTACATTTGTTATAATTGATGAAGCTGTATTGACACATCACTATCACCCAGAGTCCATTGCTCATGTTAGGGTTTACTCTTGGTGTTGCACATTCTGAGTTTGAATACATTTATAATGATATGAATCCACCATTTTAGTACCACATAGTTTCACTGCCTAAAATTTCTCTGTATTCAGTCTGCTCATCTCTCCCTTCCTCCCACTTTATCTGACTACCACTGATCTTTTTACTACCTCCATAGTTTTACCTTTTTAGAAATGCCATATAGTTGGAGTCATACAGTATAGACTTCAGATTGGCTATTTTCACTTAGTAACATTCAGCTAAGTTTCCTCCGTGTGTTTCCATGGCTTGACAGTGCACACCCTTTCAGAGATGCTGACCCACTGTGTGAACGCATGGCCATTTATCCTTTCCCCTGCTGAAGGACATCTTGGTTGCTTCCACGCTTTGGCAATTACAAAGTTACTATAAGCAATCGTGCAGAGTTTTGTGTGGGCATGTTTTCATCTCCTTTGGGTAAATACCAAGGAGCACAACTACCAGATTGTATGGTATGGGTATGTTCAGTTTTGTGAGAAACTGCCTAAGTGTCTTTGAAAGTGGCTGTGCTATTCTCACTAGCAACAAAAGAGAATTCCTATTGTTCCTCATTCTCATCAGCATTTGGTGGTGTCAGTATTCCAGATTTCTCCCTTTCTCATAGGTGTATAGTGGTATCTCATTGGTGAGGAGTTTTACATCTGTGTTCATGAGAGAGAGTGGTCTGAAGTTTTCTCGTCATGTCTTGGGTTTGGGTATTCAGGTACTGCTAGTCTCTTAGAACAAGTTAGGAATTGTTCCCTCTTCTGTCTTCTGAAAGAGATTATAGAGAATTGACATAATTTATTCCTAAAATGTTTCATAGAATATACCAGTGAACCCATTTGAGTATGATTCATTCTGTTTTGGAAGGTTATTACTGATTCAGTTTCTTCTGTTCCTTTATCTCTTTCTTCTTTGATTATTCCTATTTACAACTTTTATAGTTGCACCACAGTTTTTGGGTATTCCTGTTTTGTTTTGTTTTCCGGTTTTGTATGTTCTAGAGATAGCCTCAATTCAGGTTATTTTCCTAGCTAATAAGCCATCAAAAGCAGTCTTCATTTCTGTTACAGAGGTTTTGATCTCTAGCATTTCTTTTTTACTCTGTTTTAGAATTTCTGAAATATATTGACTATCTGTTCTCGATAGGTAGGCAAGATCTCAGTTAAAGGCTGTAAATAGGCCTTTTGTGATGTGGTATTAAGGTGGAGGGAGCGGGGGAGTGTTATATATTATAAAGCCCTTGACTAGGTCTCTTGTTTGTCATGGGTCATGATTTCTTCTTTAACCTATGATCTTTAAGACCATGTTTTTAAAGTTTCCAAGCTTAGGAAGTTTTGTTTATAGATTAGAGCTTTTTGTCTTTTGAATTTTTTAAATCAACATATGATTGACATATAACATAGGTCTCCGTCTTTCAGTGAGTTCGTGCTTCTGTACTGTGAGCTTCACACATGTTCAGTCCTCGCTCTGCAGTATGTTGGACAGGATGGCTAGAGTGTGCTGGGGTTGGCTTTTCCTTCCCCACAGGTCACTTAGGCAGTGATGAAACCTCAACAAGTGAGGTTCTGCTTAAACGGTGTGTATATTGGTTTGATAAGATTTCAAATCCACTTGTTTATGACAAAATGAAGTTGTTTTTAGAAGTAAAGTTGTTTTGATACAAGAATGAGGTAAGTTGCATCAGAATGTCATCTCATCTCTTCTTACCAGTAAAGACCAGTAACTCAGCTGCTGAGGGGCACCACTGAGGTTATCATTGAACTCATAAAAAAACAACTATGGCAAGGAGATATTTTGGACTGTAAATACCAAAAGATTGTGAGGACTATCCAAGAGTATTTGGTTTGGGCAAGGTCACACTTTGCTGATGTAAGGTGATTCTTTTACCAGCAGTGATGAAAACTGCAGTGGCCTGTAAGAGACCCTCTTGTCCATAACCACCACTACTGTTGTTCCCTAGCAACAGGGCACTTTTACATTTGTGATGGCTGCTGGACATTACCTCTTGGTTGGCTGAGCTGTCTTTCCTTAGTACCAACTTGTATAAAGGTACATCTCAACTAAATTTGGATTCTGTTTCTTTCATCTCCCCTTCCCTTTAACAATAGTGTGATAGACCTATCGTTGGTTTGGAGTATATTGTTTATTTACTGGCTTATTAAGAGGTTAACTTGGATGCTATTGGTTTGTGAAATTCCCAGAGTGAACCTGTATTAAATAAATTGCTGGCATAGACACACTCAGTCTCTGAGCATTAATTTTCCCTGGGACAAAACAGTTTCTCCTGTAGGTAGACACTGTAAAGAAGAGAATGTTTTGGTATATTTGAAAATGGTTCCTGTTCCTTTATCTCTGCTGGTAACCCAACAGGATTTTTCTCTGATATTCAGTGAGAATCTGGTGATTAGATAAAACTCAGCAGAAGTGTGGGGGCTCTCCCCAGGATTGAGTTTCACTGGAGGTTTTCATCTCTTAGGCTTATCCTCACTGAGCCTCCAGCAATTTGTCAATCACAGTTCAGGTTCCCCAGCCCTGGCCCTGGTCTCCGAGGTGGTTTTAGCTTGTGGGTTTCTGCTTCAGTAAATTAAGATTTATCTGTATTTGCCTGTCAGTCTGTCCACTTTGGGGACAGCGGTTTTCCTGTGACTGTACTTCTTTTAGGAATCTAAGAATTGTTTATTTTTTCAGCTTGTTTAGCTTTTCACATGTTAGGGTAGAGTGGTGATTTCCAGTTTATTACACCATGCACAGGGACCCAGAAGTACCTTTTTGCCCTTTTTATTCCATCCTTCTCAATAAATAAAATTACTGATATAATGAAAATCCTATGGTCTGGATGTTTGTGTTACCCCCAAAATTCATAACATCGAAATCCTAACCCACAAAAGTGATGGTTTTAGGAGATGGGGCTGTTTGGTGATGCTTATTAAGTCATCAGAGTGGAGCCCTTGTGAATGGGATTACTGCTGTGAGAGCTTAGTACCCAGAGAGCTCCCTAACCTCTTCTACCATGTTGACACAAGAAGTCAGAGACCCTGAAGAGGGCCCTTACCTGGCCCTGCTGGCACCCTTATCTCTGTCTTCTCTAGTACTGTGAAAAAAGAATTTCTGTTACTTACAAGGCAGTCTTGGTATTTTGTTGTAGTAGCCTAAACAGACTAAGACACACTTTTTAAAAAAATTTTGTTATGGTTAGTTCCATTTAATATGAAAATTTTAATATAAAATTTCATATAAAATTGTTTTTTCATGTGAAACCTTCATAAGAGTGTATATCAATAACACCTTAATAAAAAAAGAAAAAAAATTCATATAAAATAGGAATGCTGCATTAGGAAGTCAGAGGAACCCTTCCCAATCTTCCACGATTATTATTTCATGGCTGCTTTTGTGAAGTGTGAAACAAGACTGTGTTTTTGTCTGTTTGGGCAGCTACTAGGGAAACAGTATGGAGATTCCTGAAAAATTAAACAAATACATATAATCCAGTAATTCTACTTCTGGAAATTTACCCAAAGAAAACAAAATCATGAATTTGAAAAGATAATGTGCACACCATATTTATCACAGCTTATTTACAATAGCCAAGATACGGAAACAACGTAAGTGGCCACTAATAGATGAATGGATAAAAGGTGTGGTAGATATGTGCAGTGGAATATTAGCCATAAAAAATGAGAGCTTGCCATTTGTGACAACATGGATGCACAGAGGGTATTATATTAAATGAAAGACGTCAGAGAAAGAAAAACACCATATGATTTCATTTACATGTTCTACTATAAAAATAACAACAGAAATAGACTCATAGGCAAACTGGCAGTTGCCAGGGGGTGTCGGGGAGCTGGTGAATAGGTGAAAGGGAAGAAGAGGACAATCCAGTTATAAAATCAGTCATGGAGATGAAAAATACAGGATAGGGGATTTAGTCAATAGTATTGTAATATCTTTGTATGATGACTGATGATAACTACACTTCTGGAGAGCATTTAGTAATGTATATAATTGCTGAATCACTACGTTGTACACCAACCAATATAATACTGTATGGCCACTAAATAAAAAAGATAAACTGCATTTGGAAGTGTTCTCATACAAGTAAAAAGAGGAATGTTCGTTAATGAGAATCTTACTTCCTTTTTGTTCTGCAAACAAATATTGCATGGTCCATTCAAAGAATTTTAGTTTTAGGTTAAGATTATGGTAAGCTTGAAAATTTACCGATCATCCCACCTAAAGCCTGTCCCTCTTTGTCCTATTTGTGGCCCTCTTGTCCTCCCCTCTACAGTATTCTGAATTGCTGAAGTACCTCAGTGTCCCTTCAGTTTGCAACTTCCTGTGGTGGGGACACATTCCTAGGAAATGGATGTTCACCTTGTTCAAATCTGACATTGTCAGGGACTTCCCAGGTCCAAGGTGGGAAAAGAAAAGTTTAAGTCATGCATTTTCGTGCACACACAGGCCAAGAATCCCATCTTTTCACTGGGCCATGAGATGCAAAAACATGGTTGCAAAATGTGTACTAGGCCAAGAAGGGCTAGAAAGTTAATGAAACTTCAGATAAGGAGTTGACATCCAAAATATATAAAGAGCTCATGCACCTCAACAAAAAGCAAATAATCCAATTAAAAAATGGGCAGAGGAGCTGAACAGACACTTCTCCAAAGAAGAAATTCAGAATGGCCAACAGGCACATGAAAAGATGCTCCACATCGCTAATCACCAGAGAAATGCAAATTAAAATCACAGTGAGATATCCCCTCACACCAGTGAGGATGGCCACCATCCAAAAGACAACAAATGTTGGCAAGGATGTGGAGAAAGGGGAACCCTCCTACACTGCTGGTGGAAATGTAAATTAGTTCAACCATTGTGGAAAGCAGTATGGAGGTTCCTCAAAAAACTCGAAATACCATTTGACCCAGGAATTCCACTCCTAGGAATTTACCCTAAGAATACAGGAGCCCAGTTTGAAAAAGACATGCACCCCTATGTTTATCGCAAAACTATTTACAATAGCCAAGAAATGGAAGCAACCTAAATCAGTAGATGAATAGTTGAAGATGTGGTACATACACACAATGGAATATTATTCAGCCATAAGAAGAAAACAAATCCTGCCATTTGCAACAACATGAATGGAGCTAGAGGGTATTATGCTCAGTGAAATAAGCCAGGTGGAGAAAGACAAGTATCAAATGATTTCACTCATTTGTGAAGTATAAGAACGAAGCAAAAACTGAAGGAACAAAACAGCAGCAGACTCACAGAACCCAAGAATGGCCTAACAGTTACCAAAGGGAAAGGGACTGGGGAGGATGAGTGGGAAGGGAGGGATAAGGGGATTAAGGGGCATTATGATTAGCACACATAAGGGGAACACGGGGAAGGCAGTATAACAGAGAAGACAAGTAGTGACTATAGCATCTTCCTACACTGATGGACACTGACTGTAATGGGGTATGGGGTGGGGACTTGATAATGGGGGGAATCTAGTAACCACAATGTTGCTCATGTAATTGTATATTAATGATACCAAAAAGAAAATGAAACTTTAAAGAGTTAAAATAACAAAAATCTTGAAAAAGTACACTTACTGTTATTAAGAACAGTAATTTTCCTAACAGGTTAAAAGAAAAATAACTATTAATATAATGCTTTACAAATTTGCTCTTTATACTGCTAAACACAATCTTGCTCAAAAATCTTTTTCAAGTAAAAATTATTAAATTGTGATTTTGAATAATGTCCTTGACCTCTAGGCTACTAGATAAGAGGAGACAGAGTTTTTGCATACTTTTAAGGCTCTTTAAACATTTAGTTTATGTATGTAAATATTCACAAATTACATGTTTCAAGGTTCATATATCCTTATTTTGGCTTTGAACAAAGCTGATTTATTTTAAAAATTGAAATACATCTTCTCACTGATTTTACCATGTAAAAATGTTATTACAGTATTGTAGTTTACTTAAGACTAATATTTAATTTCTAATTATTTCATATTTATAAATTGCATACATTGGATTTATGGGTGAGCTGTTATTTATTACAAATTATTCTATCTCCTCAGATCAGTGTCTTGATGTGAAGTGTCCTTCCTTCTTCCTCAGCCTTTTCTGTTTTTCTAGAATGCTCACACGGCTTCCCAGCACCGACCCTTCACATGCACTTTTCTCTATTTGAAATTCTCATCCCAACACTCTACACGTAGTAAATTTTTTAGAGTATTCATTTCAAACACAAAAGCATATTCCCAAAGAATCTTTTCTTGAGGTTTCAGACTAAGTCATGTTCATGGGTTATATTTTCTCATATTCACCTAAAACTTGACCTTCCAGCATTTATAGTAATTTAAATTGTGTAATAATTTGTATAGATATATGTTTAAAGACCATGTACTAGCTAAAGTATTTTTTAAAACCAAAGTTAGGTTGCCACCTATTGTAAAACAGACCCATTATTTTACAGACAATTCAAAAAGAAAAATGCTGTGATAAGGTGCCTTAATGATAGTTTGGCATAATAGAGGAGTTAGTCACAGAGTCTTTTGTTACTTTCAAATTGCTTATATTTCTAAGGATTTGGCGGTTTCTCCTGCTCTGTCTCAAAGCACTGGGACCAGGATGAAGCCTGTGGAACCTGAAATCTATATCACAACTGTTCAGAAACAAGTATAGGATGTATTCAGTAGATGATACTACCCATTTCAGTTGGAATGAAGAAAACTGTATTTCCTTAGGTCACTGAAATATATTTCAACCTCTGAGAGAGCTGGGCCTAACTTACTACACCACTGAATTTCTTTAGTCCCTGCTCAACAGTAAAGGCTAGCCTTACATAATAGAGAAATGGACACGTGAATATTTTGCAAAGAAAACAAAGTATCAGATCTAGTGACACAGGTAGAGAAAATTACCTTTTGCCCCAGAAGGGAAAATGGATCCTGGAGACAGAGTTGTTATTACTGAGGAGAACAAAGGGGCTAAAAGTCGGGAAACATGTTTCCACAAGTGCAATAGTGTTTATCAGCTGTAACCTTGGATTATCAAATAACCACATATAAAGTACCAAGGCGGAAGGGAGTAAAGGTGGCAAAGGTGCACACCAGGGTCAGGATGCTTGGGTGCCTCCGGCCTCGCTGAAGGGCCGCGTGGAGCATGGCGGGTGGGGGGTGGGGGTGGGGCTGAATATATTGCATTTGCCTCGTGTGCCGGCAGGGGGCGCTCACTACGGAGCCGCTAGCTAGGCTGAGGCCCAGACAGACACCCATGAGGACAAGTATGGGTACATAACGTTTATAAAATGATGAAAGAACAGTTTTCTCTATGAAGTAGGGAACCAGAATATGTCACCCTGAAACAGTCCACTTGAGCACATCAGTGATAATTTTCAATTCCAGGCACTTAAGAAACAGCACGTACAAGAATGACTCCCTTTTTTGCCTGAAGGGAGATAAAATTCACACATGAAATGTATCCTCCCTGGACCAGGAGGAAGAAGAAATTCTCAGCCCAGAGAAGGCACCAGAGGAACCTGTAAACAAAACTGCTCCACTAGTTACCTTCCATATGTTTCCCTTCCCACAGTTTGCTAAAACCTTGGGACCCTAAAACTGCTTTCCTTTCTCCTGTCATTTCTCTACAACCTTAGAGTTCTTGGTTGAAGGCACTATAGAAGTTGGAATTCTGAGCTGCCATTTTGAGTTACTTTTTGTTTAGCTTTCTCTCAGGTGATGTGCATAGCACATGTTAAGAAACTGCTTGTTTCTCTCTTGGTCTGTCTTCTTGATCTTTGTGTATCAACCAAGAACCTAGAAGAGTAATAGAGGGAACATCATTTCCTCCCCTACTCCTGCTGAATGCAGACACACACACTGAAACTCTTCCCCACCTCCCACACCAAGATTCTGTATGTTCTTGGGGGCACACACAGGCTGCCACAGGCACTGACAAAAGATCTGGCAACAGCCTTAGTTGCTCTGCAATGTTTCCAAGCACCACACTCCTCCCCCAAGAAGTTACACATAACTCATGGTGTAAATGTTATGAATGGTAGGAAGAATTTGCTTTTAAATACTAAAATTTTCCCTGCATTTCCTTTTGAATCACAGCACCTATACCTACTGTCATTTTCATTTTTTATTCATCTCAGTAGGAAGAAAATACACCAAATTTCTGAGCCCTGGCTTTTCACATGGCTGATGACCCTCTCCAACAGACCCCAGAACTCCCTTACTCCAAGTCAAGGACAGGGTGGTTTGATTTTTTAAACCGTGGTAAAAATACACAGCACTTATAATTTACCATTTTAGCCATTGATAAGCATAGTTCAGTAGCATTACTAAGTACAGTCACATCCTTCTTGTTAACTCTTTTAGTTCTATTTTTAAAATAACTCTGAGATTAAAACATAGGGTCACAATTCGCCCAGTGTAAATCTCCCCTTCATTCTGGGGTTGCATCGATGCGGTTCCGTCATGTTTGCCTATCTCCTTTGCTCATTTTAGTGGTGAGGAGGCAGTGCAAGAAATTCAAAATTGGCCAAATTGTGGCACTGTAAATTTAAAATGATCTACACACCAAATTGGCCATAAACATGGTCCAGAAATTTAAGTTCAGGTGTGTAGAGAAAATGGAAATTTCTGACTAGGATTCCTACCTGGCCTTAATATCGCCCACTGCGTACATAAAGAGCCTGCTTTGCATACCTATGGGCTGAAGAACGTTGGCAGGCCTTGTGCAAGGGAGTTCTGGCCCTGGGGACGGGCGGAGGGGAAACACCTATTCACACTGTTCCTCAGTTCCCGGTATATAATTAGTTGGTCGTCGGCCAGTCACCAGAGACCCGCCCGCAGAGTTCCTCCCAGGGGTAGGTAGAGGCAGTGAATCCGAGGGCAGAGTAGCGGGAAAGGACAGAGAGAGCCAAAAGGGCCAGGGGGTACCAGGAGAAAGCCAAGAGGATGGGAGCGAGTGGGGAGAGCAGAGAAGGTGTTGCCATTGAGTGCAGAGATCTTAGTGGGTGGAGAGAGGAAGCAGGGGAGAGAGGCCGCCCAGCCCGGGTTGCTGCTCCTAGCAGAAGCAGCAGGAGGCAGGGCCACCAGTGGGAGGCAGCGCTGGGGGGCAGGAGGGAGCATCCCCAGAGGGAAGACCAAGCTGTGACCACTGTGCGAATAAATGTGGTATGGGCCCCTTTTAATCCCCAACCTCCTGCCCTTGTCTTTATTCAGTCTCATCAAATTCATGAAGAACTTGCCCTGGGCAGGGAACCCCCTCCTCCCAGAGCAACAGCGTGCCTCCGATGAAATCCTTGCTCTGGAAACCCCAGCATTTATGATCAGTCTTCTCCATGGCCTAACATTCACCCTCCCTCTTTTCACCTGATGCCTTGTCAGACTGTTCATGGAGGAATTAGATCCCATGTGGCAAGGGCGGCATCAAATTCCTGCCACGTAAGAAAAGAATATGTACAGGCCTATGCTTATCCGTCCCTGACCACCCCATCATGTCAGAAAAATGTGTCCCTCCTTCTGCTAAAACCCAAACCGAAGTTAAAAGATTCAGATATAAAGGAAACCAGAATAGTGCTCTGAGCTCCAGACACTTCAAAGCAAAACGGAGCAAAGGAAATCCTAAAAAAAGCAAGAAGGGCGAACTGACCCTTCCTCTATTCTTCAGGAGACACCCACAGCGCCACCATGGAAGATGTCCTTGCTATGCCCAAAAAAGTGACATTCTGATCATCAGGGACAGGAAGCCAAAGACTGAGAGAATTCTGTACAGACCTTGTTAAAAATAATTCTCTTCCTTTCACCTACTGTGGGTTAAATTGTAGTATTTCCCGAGTATCTCGCCTGGCTTTAGTTCATCTGCATATCAATAGGCGTTCAGAGGTGGAAAGAAGTATGGCATTTGCATACCCTCAGGGGTGGAGAGAAGTTCATCTCCACGTCAGTGGGTAATTACCTGGGCAACCGCAGCATGTCTGAACCTGGGAGGTTAAGGGGAGGGGCTGGCTTGCTTGTTTGCGTCTTCCAGAGCAGAGGAGAGAGACGGTCCTGGACTGCAGTTTGTAAGCAATAAACGGGCTTTAAACTTACAGTCCACTTCCCGGCAGCCGCCCGAAAACATTTTCCAAGTTGCTTTTTCTGCTGCTGGGGTAGCTCCGTGCGGGGCCGGGACCTCCGTGTAGGACGCCCCGGGGCGGCACCGACGCCCTCCGACCGCTGCAGGCCCAGAAGTGCCGGGACGAGATCGGGCGTCTGGGCGGCCGGCGGGGCGCCCTCTTCGGTTCTCCATCGTCGCGCCGCCGCCTTCATGGTTCCTTGCCTCCAGAGCTCCGGCGAAAAAGATAAGGGATGGGATTTGGCCGCGGTGCCCGAGGCACTTCCAGGGGGCCGGAGGCGCTGGCGAGATCGTCCGGGTTTTGCAGGGCCGAAGGGGAGCACTCCTTCGCTGGAGGCTGCGTGGGGATGCCTGTGGGCACCCTCCCGGGCGGCTCTGTGGGGCCGCCAGGACGGGTCGACCAGCACCCGAGGGTGCCCCTCCGCCCGCGGGGACCGACCGGGGCGCCCTGCTCCGTGGGGGGCTCGGCCTGGGCCAGGCCGGGAGTCTCGTCGAGGGCGCGACGGGATCGTCGGTCGGACTCGAACGTCTTCCCAATTTTGCTGAGTCCCGGGGCCTGGGTATGGGGAGGCAGACAAGGGATGCCAAGGGCCCGGCCATGGTCCCTCGTGGGCACTGTCCTCTACGGGGTTCCCGCGCTGTGGCAGGGGAAGGCGTCCACGCCGGCGCGCGTGGGTTCCGGCAGTTGGAAGACGTTCTCACCATTTTCCCGAGTCCATACAGGCCCAGCCATCTGCGGCGCCCCGGGAAGGGGCCGCGGGCCTGGACGCCCCGCCCCGGGCGCCGAGAAATACCTTCGTCTCAATACGGAGTGTAGGGCCAGCAAGGGCGCCCTGCGTGGGCTGGAGAGGAGTCTCTAGGCCTGCCTGCGTCTGCCCTGGGGACCGACCGTCGGAGGCGCCTCCAGGAAGTATTTCCAAACCCCAACCTGAATACACAACGGACCGGCCCCGCTCCAGCGCCCAGGGCTTCCGGGTCGACCAGATGGCTCACCAGCTGCAGGGCTGGTGCTGTTGGAGTGGTGCTGGGGACGCGGGGCTGGGCGGCGGCCCCAGGAAGCCGTCGTGACCCATGGGCAGGCCCTAGTGGCCACGGGCGCGGTGATTTTTTTCGCCCGAAGTTAGCATTTTTTTGCTGCCCAGAAGGCGGCTGACTGAAAGTAGGCCGAAGAGACGAGATCATTAGACTCGCTATTGACTGGGCTTAGCGACCCCTAGGACGCCCGGCTCAGTGTGGAGCCCTCCCGAGCCTGCGCCGGCCCTCGTACGACGCGGCGCTCTGAGAATACCCAAGCACAGGACGTGGGGCACGTGGGTGCCCTCCCGGGGCTGCAGGCTGCTCCCCCGCCAGGGAAAAGATTGGCCGGACGGACGCAGACCTTCCGGTAGCGGCCCTTGCTGGGCTGCCTAAGGGGCCGCCGGAGCTGGTCCGCGTGAGCGCGCTCACAAGGCCTGGCTCTGGCTGCGCCAGTCGGGAGGCGGGCGTTCCTCTGCCCGCGGCCACGTCTTTCACCTCCTCGGGAGGCACGGGTGCGGGACGAGGCCATCCTCGCTCTCCCGGCTTTAAGGCGCTGGCCGGCCGGGGCCTTCTAAGACTGCGGGTCTCCGTTTCTCGGTTGGCCTAGGAGCAGCTCTCCGCGGCGAGGAGGCCTTCCTCCGCGTTGCAGCCCTCTGGCCCTCCCTGCTGCCCTCGAGTGCCTGAAACCAAGCGGCAGTGTCATTCCTTTTCCTGGCGATCCCCGGGTCCCTGACGCGTGGGAGGCGCCCCCTGTGCAGCTGCGCAGGGGATCCGCGGGCGCGCACTGCAGGCGTGATGAGCCGCGGCACAAATCTGACACGTGGCTCTGGCGTCTTTGCAAACTGCCGCGCGCCGTGGATGCGCGAACCGGGAGTACCAGGAAGCCGCTGTAGGCTTAGGGATCCCCGCTGGACCAACGGGCGCGCCTGGGGTACCAGCGCAGGCCCTGGTCTGACGGCGAGTGCTCGGGTGCTGTGTGCCTGCGGCTCTGGGAAGCCCCAGCCCCGGCCGGCAGGGGCTCTGGGCGGCGACGACGTGCCCTCGCTGAGGTGGCCTCAGTGCGCCCAGTGGCTGGGGTACCGGACCCCGTACTGATACTCTTCCTGCGCAGGAGCCACAGGGATGGCTTCCAACGCGCACACGCAAGTTTTTCTCCTTGGTGCGCAGAGTTCTCGGCCCCGCGGTGGGCGGATCGCTGTTCTTTGCCTGCGGCTCCCGCAATGCTTCCTGGGCCGGGGAGCTGCTACCCAGCCAGCATCTGGCGCGGCGCACGCACGGGAGTGGCTCCAACGTCGCGTGCCCCCTGAAGCACCCTGGTGGCTCCCATTCATTCCTAGACGCCGGCCGTGGCACACGCCTGTTCGCCTCACGCAGGAGCTCTGGGGACGTGACCCTGCGGCGTCCTGGAGGGGGCGGGGTGGGCGGCCCCCGAGGCTAGGGTCTTGCGGGGGCGCTCAGTGGCGCCCGCTTGCAGGAAGCCCGAGGGTGGTGAGGCCGGCTGCACGCAAGGCCTTTCCGAGTCCTGCCCGTGTACCTGCGCCTTTCAGATCCGTGTTCTGCGTTCTGGTCCCTCCCGACGTCACCAGCCTCGCTCTAACCCACAGGGGACTGACCGCGCGGGCCCCGGGACTGCGCTCGACCTCGCCGCGGCGGCTGACTGCAGTCCGGACGGAGCGTCTGGTCCTCAACAGAGCACCGTGCATGTCAGCGTGTGGGGAGCGTTCGCCAGAGCTGGGACAGCACCACGGCCGAGCCCCGCTAGTATGGGTCGCGGAGGCCAGTGTGTATGCGTAAGACTGGAACGGTGGGCCGACTTGCAGCCAAAGGCTTCCGCAGCCTCCACTGGGGCCCGTGGCCCCCACTCACCTGGTTGCCGACCTGCGCCCAAGCCCTGGTGTGTCCCGGCTCCTGGCCTGCTGGAGACCCCCGTGTGTGTCATCCGGCAAGTGTTTCATGTGCGTGAGGGGCTGTCCGCCACCGGGCTGCTCTGAGACGTGTGCCCAAGCGGCAGTTGGGTCCTGTTTAGCTGTCAGTGGCTGCCGTGTGTTTCGTACTTGCTCCCTTGACATCACTGTCTCTGTCCTGTGGGACCGGCTGGTGCCGGGGCCAAGTCACGCTGGGGCGGCAGTCGCCTTGCGGGCCCAACTCGGGGCTGCGAGTGCCGGGTCTGCTGCTCGGCGGGCCCTTGCTGCCGCACGCCGAGGACCTGAGGCCCTCGGTCTGGCCCACTGTTGTCCCCTCACACTAAAATGCCTGCGGGTGCGAGGGCGGCCTGTCTTCCCCGCCGGATCCCGCCCCTTTGCCCCATACCCTGGGTGGTGGGTGGGCAGTGCTGTGGCCTTTGGTGCTGGGGTCCTCAGGCACCGTCTCTGCCTTTCCTGCCTGTGTTCTCTGCTGGCAGGCTGGCACGTGGATGGCGAGGCTGAGCTGACGCCAGGTGAGACATGGTGACCCGCTAAACCTAACACAGTATTCTGCGGAGGTACAAAGGAGGGGTAGATACCCTGTCAGTGATGGCCAGTGAGCCCTGGGGTGGGGGTGCGGAAGGTGGCGGAGGAGACCTGCTCCCCATACGAGTTTCTGGGGTTGTGAGGTTGGCGTCTGGTGCTCTGGGCCTTGTCCAGAGGTGGAGCTGGATTGCTGGCCGTGCAGCCCAGAGGGGAGGGCGGCTGGTAAGCTCCGTGTGCCCTTTAAAGCTCTGCCCTGGTGGCCTCCCCTTCCCGCGTCCTCCCTCAGACCATGGTTCTCCCTGTTGGCTAACTTAGAACAGATACTAATTTTGAATATATAGCTAGAAAGCGTGGCAGGCCTCCCTGGTGTTGATGTGCAAGGTGAGTTTGCTCTTAAATGGAGGAAAGAGATTCCCACTATCCCTGTTATCCACAGACCAAGAAAATGGTAGATGTTCTCATATTAGTTCTAAATGCTCCTTTATTTATAAAGAAACAGTATTTGAAGTGTCAACCTCCATAAAAGTCAGTTGTCTTCACTTACGATTTTGTCTGTCCCCTTGTACATCTCTTCCCTTTCCTACACCTTAAAAACAAAGGAACCGTTTGGTTTTCTTTAAGGTGTACGAACTCCTTATAATCTGAAGTTTATGCTTATTTTCCTCAATAACTACATCCTCCTAAATCAACAGTGAAGGCTCAAGACAATTTCAATTAGCATCGGACATGTCAGGTGAGTTATCTGAATATGGCTTCTGAGGGGCCCATTCCCCAAGCCCCTGGATGTTATTGATGCTGAAATCTCAATTCTTGGTCCTTCATCCTCTTCTCACTCAACTGTTCATGATGGTTAAATTTAGGTATCAGCAGAGCTAAATACAACATGTTAACTCCCAAACCCACATCTCCCTCCCAACCTCATTGCTATTCAGGGCTTCACTTTGTCTAATGGACAGCACAAATGAGCACGTTCAAAATTGCTAATTTTTTTTATTTGCAACTCCATCCTCCTGTAACTCGCCCCTGAGAAGTGCCCTTGCTTTTGATCCTTTTCAATTCCCATCATATCCAATCCAACCAGACCAAAGAGAGGAGGAATAATGGCTAACTTTGTAGTATTGCAGACTAACTTTGACCCTCACACTGAACCAATCTAAATGTTGATCTCCCCAGACCTCAGAAATAGCTTCAGATCCCGTGGTATGAAAGTGAGCAACACCCTGTAAGAAAAGATAAACTACAGAAATAACTAGAATCTAGCCTGAGGATCTGCCCACAGGAGCAAATGAGTTTTTCAGTATGATCTGGGAGAAACTGGATGACTTTTAATTACTTTGATCAAGGAAATTATGTGGGTTGTTTCTGGTCCCTCAGCGACGACAGTTGTTAAATAGCACCAACCAGGTCTACAGGTGAGCAAGTATCTCAGATTTTGCAGGTCTGTTAGTTTTCCCAGCTTTTCTTTTCAGGTCAACTGAGTGGCTGACTGATTATTAGCATTTTTATGCCTTTTTTTTTCTATCAGTCATCTCCTAATTGTTGGTTCCATAAACTGTGTTTCCCAAAATTTGTAAAGCACAACTTGAACATATATAAATGATCTTTTCCCCTTCACTTTACCACTCCCCTCCCAGGAGTTAATGTTTGAAAGTTTTATCTTTCTACCAGTAGGTGTCTTCATTCAGCAGTTTCTCCTAACTCGTTAAACGTTTGTTTGTCAATTAAAAATTTCATCAAGCTTTTTCTGTACTTAGTTCTTCCTTAAGTCTTCACTCTTTTCTCACAGTTGCAGATATAACTAGCAGCCCCTTGTATAAGAGACAAATCAGTAAACTAGTTTTTGCACTCAGCTCTCCAACATTCAGTAATTGAAATAAATTTTACACTTTTTAAAACACTGAGGGTAATATTTAATTAGTGGTCAAAATGGTTCAAGTGTTACTAAAGTTGCACAAAGGGATTTCTTTTACATGTTAATGTTTTAAAGCCATATCAAGTAATTTATTCCCTCCCCTAACAGTGGGAGGTGTAAATGGAAGTGTCAAGTTAGTGCTTCAAATTAAGATGTGGATTTTGAGAATCCCACCGATACACAGTAAACCTAGGTCAGAGCCTATTTGACTTCCTTTTTTGTGTCTTAAGAAGGCGATAAGAAAAAAAGGTTAGAAGACTGTCCATGTAATTACTTATATGGAGATAATAAGGTGGTGTTCTAAGCCTGTACTGGACTGTGGTAATCCCTTATCTCTCTGGGCTTTATTGTGGAATTATTTAAACAGGCAGGAAAATGTTATTAAACCACATGAATCAGCATGTAGCATGAGGCCAGTTCGTTTCATGTTTATATCACCCAATTTCCTTTTCACCAATTTAGCTTACAGTATAAAGCAGAACTTTATCTCCAACTACTTGTATCTTCCAGGACTTTAAACAATTTTTTGAGTGCATAAGAGCCAACTGAATATTAATTTCCTTCAGAGGATTTATTAAAAATGTCTGTGTGAAGGAGTATTTGTACTTACGTGATCGGGCCTCTTTACAGACTGCAGCCCTCCTCCCCAGTACTTTTTTTAAACATACTCCACAAGTCTTACCTGCCTTTCTTGTTCCTTCCAGTAAACAAGTAGTCCTTGCTTATTGGGGGGGAATGCCTTCTCATTTCTTCACATTATTAATGACCCATGTAGTCAATAGATTCTTGCAACACTGTACCAGTCACCTGTAGGTCATCTAAGGGGCTTAGGCAGCTGCTACTATTTGCCTGTACTATTTATTGAAATTGGTAAAATGGGTTCTGTTGTACCCTTTATAAAGGTGGTGATTTTGCATTAAAAAAAATATTGTCCTCTGTCCAAAACAAGTATTTTACATGTTAATGTTTTATTTTTCAATTTTTTTTATTAAGGAATCCTTGATATACACTCTTAAAACACTGTGGTTACTACATTCACCCCATATTATCAAGTCCCCCCACACCCCACTGCAATCACTGTCCATCAGTGTAGTAAGATGCCACAGAGTCACTACTTGTCTTCTCTGTGCTACTACATTAATGTTTTAAAGCCATTTCAAATAATTTAATAAACACAACTGCCTTTGCCCTTTACCTTAGATCTTCCATGAAGACAGACACAGGCACATGTTCGTTCACCACAGGGTGATTTGTCTGTTTCACTCATTTTGTCTTTTTGGATAGCCCACAGTGTGACTCCAAGCACAGTGGTTCCATTTAAATGACAGTGTGCAATAATTTGTCCCAATTCTAAACATTTGGAATATTACCCAAAGCAGAATTCAAATATCCCTTTAGTGCCCTGTTGTGGTTTTACTAAAATTCTGATTATTTTTGTTTTATCGTGCAGGTGATGCAAGAGGGCCTCATCCAGGTTTCACAATTTTGTGACAAAAACTTATGGATGCTTTTTTATGCCAGATGAGATGGAAAATAACCTTCAAGCAGCACTTTCTTTATTCCTTTGAGCTGAACACTCCAACGAGGCTCAAGCTCCCTCTCCTCTCCCCTGGCACAAGCTTCCTTTGCACTACTCCATATATGAGACAAGAAAATTGGGTATTACTCTCAAAATCCCATTGGATAGCTAATCAGATAAATGAGATACAACATACCTTTGGGATGCAGCTAAAGCAATGAAATTCTTAAAGAGAAGTTTACAGCTGTGAATCCGGACCTTAATGCAATGGGCGCAAGCAAAGAGGGAGGAAATACATGACATGGGGATTAGAGAAAAATCAATGAAGTCAAAAATTTAGAAAAAATTTGACAGAAATGACGGTAAGACTTGAATCTGGAGTCAGCTACTGTCAAAGAGGGAACATGCTCGCAAAATGATAAAAATGGAAAACTAGGGACAAAGTATATACTATTTTGTAACACAAGGTTATATAAATGAAATAAATGTGCACAAACATCCACAGATACCTCACCTTCCTAACGCTTCCCAAAATAGAAGAGGGAACACTTTCTATGAGGCCAGTAAGATGCATTCTAGAGTTAGCAACCCAGGTCCTGTGGAACTCCCCCTGCCTGCAGGGCCAGTGTTGTGGTTGGGCTGGTCCTGGTGGTTCTGAAATGATCACAGAACGTGTACTTCAGCCAAAAACTATCACACACTGTGGGAAAAAGACCCCTATATCTATGGGTCCTAGAAGTGTGTGTGCCAGGGCACATGTACACACAGACCAGGGTCTTAAGTTAGGGGGTTCAGGGTTCACTCTTTACAGGTGTGTTAGAGACTGAAGTGGTGATGTAGGTTGCTCTGAGAGAAGGGGGGAGTTCCCTCCCTGGGGCAAGTTTTCTATGAACTTGGTTGGGACCAAAGGAAGGCAAAAGCTGGGGGTTTTTGGGGGGCAAAAAAATGGGTTTCTTCTCATGGCTCAGCCTCTCCTGGCTCACAGAGCAGCTCTCCTGCACCGCCTGGGACCCCATCACGCACAGCTCCCAAGCTCCCTCTCTGCACTCACACACGGCTCTGAACCCTGGCTGCCTGGCTTTCACCTACCACGCCTGCACTGGGAGGGACTTTGTGGGCAGGTCCCCATGTAGGCACCTGACCACTACAACATAACAGCAATGGAGGAGGGGAGAGAAGGGTGTGTCCTCTCCACTCCTACACTGGGGCAGTACTCCCACGACTGACCAGTGGCTCTGTCCCTGGTAAACATTCATAGACATGCAAAACAAAATCTTACTAATACATACACAATGCATGCTATTAAGGCCAGGCGGGAATCCTGGTCAGCAAGTTCCATTTTCCCACACGGTAATCTACTTTCCTTATGATTGTTTTTGCTGGGATATGAAATGAATGTGCTTTACAATGGATGCCTTTATGCTATAATGTCCTGATACCAAAACCAGACAAAGAGACGTCCCAGGAAAACTATGGCCACCTCTTATGAACATGGATAAAAACCTCTCCACTACTGAATCCAGTGACATATATATTTAAAAGGTTGTACATTATGGTTAGGCAGTATTTAAAAGCAATTAAGGCACATTACATCAGTAGGTTTAAAAATCCATCACCTAATAGACATAGAAGAAAGCATCTGATGAAAATCCAACCCCATATCATTAAAACAATCAAAAAACTGCAAGTAGAGGGGAACATCCTCAACCAAATTAAGGACATTAATGAAAAACATCAGCTTACCCAGCTTCTTAAGTGGTGAAGTAGGGGATGTGCCCCCCCCCAAGACCAAGAAAAAGGGCAGGTGGGGTATCTCTGCTGTTGCTCTTTGTTGCCACTTCTAGTCAACATAGCTAAGGGTCTAGCCAGGGTAACTAGGCAAGAAAAGATTGGAAAGGAAGAGAAGTAAAAGTATCACTATTCAGTTATAACATGATCTCCTCGCTAGAAAATCCAAGGAACTAGAATGAGTTCAGCAAAGCAGAACATGAGACAAAGTCAGTGTTCCTGTTATATTCGCTATGAAATGACCTAAAAGAAAGGTAAAAAGACAAAAGAACTGGGGGATAGGATGAGGTGACCTCTGGGAGAGCAGATCCAGGTTATGTGGCACCTTCTTCCAGCACAAGTAGGGGTTGCCTCCCCTACTAGACCAGTGCTGTAAACCAAAACTGCTCTGGTTCTCGGTGGGAGTTCTCATAGTGTCAAGGTCCCAGTGACCAGTGGGGTGTGTGAGTAGGGACATTATTTCTACACTCTGAAAAGACCATGTTTCTTGCATGCAAATTCCCAGCAACTACTGGGCAATATTAACTCAGCAGAGTCATGCTGTTCCAGTAATCTCTGCCCATTACATGTCAGCCCTGCATTATCCTAGTTTATATAATTCTAAGTAATTTTCTCAATATTGTTACAAATGTTGCATATCTGGTTTTACAAATAAAACAGCATATCAAATATGTATTTTCAGTTTTGCTGGAAAGATGGTAAAATCATAAAACTGGTTTAGGAGGGACTTTTTTTTTTTACAAGCACAACTTGTTTAATTGTATTTGGAGATAATTTTAAACACACTTACTGTGTTTTGTTTTCATCGTATCTTTTCTTATAGCACTGAAATTATGAAAGACTCCTCCTTAGAGAGGGTTAGAAATGGACACTTGATTCTGAGGTTATGGAACTTTATGGTTTTATTGATATATGGGATTCTAAGTAAACAGTCCAATAATACAGACATAATCCAGTACTACCGGGGTGCTAGGTTAGACAAGAATAGCCACAGAGAAGGAGGGAAAGAGGTCTTAGGGCTTCATCACACATTCCATCACACATTCTCAAAAAATGGGTAAACAAATTGTGGTACATCATACATACAGCACTTTTTCAGTATAAAAATTCACATAAGCAATCTTAATCTCAAAAAAAAATTACACAGCATGGAGCTTTAAAAAGCAAACATTTTAGGATTTTTCTGTTACTGTGAAAGAAGTCAAGTCATAGTTGCCTGGAAGTCAGGTGAGGGAAGCAAGAGACTGAAAGGGCTCAGGATAGATACAATGTAAGAAATTGCATTATCAGAACTTTGATGATTTCAAACTACTCATATGGTAAACATGCAGTTTACACGTCAATCGTTCAAATAGAAGTTTAGATTGATTCCATCTGTCTCTCATGTTCTACCATCAAGGATTGGAACTATTAATGAACAACATGATTGTGGGTCACACTCACAACCTTAGGACCTCTCTCTCTCACCTATCCTTTCTTGTCTATGTAGCAATCAGAGATTCTAAGAATAAACAAAGCTTTCTTTTGAAAAATGGCCTAAAGTACAGGAAGAACACAGGTAAATGTACATACTCTTTCCAGAGCCACATCCGCTCTAGTTGCCATTCTCCACCACTGTCATCCAGTGTTTCTGCACAAGTTATGGTTTCAGCCTGGCCCCTGTAGTCTTATAACCAGTGACACCAAAAAAAAACAAACTTCACACATGAAGGCACATGATTCCTCTGCAGTACCCTGGGGAACAGTATCCCCACAATAATGCTCAGTATCCTATGACACTCCTGGGAAAAAGGAACTACTTCCTATTTGTGGAAGCACCAGAGCATTGCCATGACAAATACACCCTCTTCCAGGTGACCTCTTGGCCCACAGAAATCCTGGTTATCTGGGCCATATATTAGGACCACAAAGTCCTATAGTGCTTTTTCCTTTCTCCTAAGAGGCCTTGGGAAGCAATGCAAGTTAGAGAACTGGGAAATGGAAAATCTTTTCAAACTGCAGATCATGCCCTGAATGCAGCTACTCTGAAGGCTACTACTTTGTAATGTTCTCCAGGGAACAGGAGAGACAACAAGACATCTGCCTTCCCTGAGCATACAGGGGTGGTCTACAGAACCTGTTAAATGTAAAGAAGTGAGATGGCCTGCAAAAGGCTCCTGAAAGATTCCCACACTCCTAGAACTTAAGGGGGATTCCTCGCTGTGGCTGTTCAAGATGCAGGAGGCTCACCTTCAAGCAAGATGGCTCCCTCACAAAGATGCCCTAGCTCTATTATGTATGCTGAACAAAGACATCCCATGTTCCCTTCAGGACTGTGGCCTTTCCTCTGTTTGGACTCTCTGGAGCAAAACAAGGTTAGATCTTTAGACAAAATGTTTGCTAAAGTATAGCGGTTGTGAAGTTTTCGTTCATATGGAATTCCTCCCACACTTGTTACATTAATGAGGTTACCTGGTATGAAGCTTTCTGTGCTGAATGATGTGGGAACTTTGGCTGAAGGACTTCCCACACTCCCCACACTCATAAGGCTTTTCTCCTGTGTGAACTCTCCGGTGCTGGATGAGGTTGGACTTTTGGCTAAAGGATTTCTCACACTCATCACACTTATAAGGTCTGGCTCCAGTGTGAATTCTCTGGTGCTGATTTAGAGTAGAGCGGTGGCTGAAGGATTTCCCACATTCCCCACACTCATAAGGCCTTTCTCCAGTGTGGATTCGCAGGTGCTGAACAAGTTTGCATTTGTAGCTGAAGGATTTCCCACATTCACTGCATTTATAAGGCCGTGCTCCACTGTGGATTTTCTGGTGTTGAATGAGGTTGGAGCTTTGGCTGAAGGAATTCCCACATTCCCCACACTTATAAGGCCTTGCTCCGGTGTGAACTCTCTGGTGTTTAATGAGTGTCGAACTGTAGCTAAACGATTTTCTACACTCCCCACACTCATACGGCCTTACTCTAGTGTGGATTTGCAGGTGCTGAACGAGTCTGAATTTGAAGCTGAAGGCTTTCCCACATTCACTGCATTTATAAGGCCGTGCTCCACTGTGAATTCTGTGGTGTTGGATCAGGTTGTAGCTTTGGCTAAAAGATTTCCCACAGTCACTGCACTCGTAAGACCTGGCTCCTGTGTGAGGATTCTGGCAATTACTAAGGATGGAACTTTGGTTAAAGGGTTTGTCACAGTCATCACAGTCATAGTAGCTTCCTCTAGTGTGAATTTGCTGATGTTGGAAAAGTTTGTATTCAGAGCTGAGTGATTTGCCACAGTCATTGTACTTGTAACTTCCACCACCCTTGAAGCTGCTATGTGGCTTTGCCCTTGCCCCTTTGAGGGTGGCCTGATGCTGGAGAAGACTCAGCATGGCCAGGAAGTCCTCCCCAATTTCCCGACAGGTGAAGGGCTTCTCTGATACCTGGAATTTGCAGCTTGTTACTGATGAGGCCCTGTCTGTCCCAAATAACTTCTCATCATTGCACTTCTGGTGCTGGTGCAAATTTGGACTAAGCCAGAAATGGTCTCCACAGGCCTCACAAGTGTGTGATTTCAGTCCAGGATGGGGACCCTGGTACTCAACCATGAACAAAATGTCTCTCCTGAGCAGGACACACTTCTCACAGGGGTGAGTCTTCTGCGTGGGTGGAGCTGGATTTGGAGTCTTGTCCAATGCTGACAATTGTTCCACAGAAACACTCTGCACTGGGAATGTCTTCTCATCTTCCATTCCATACCAGCAACCTGGAAAGCACAGAAAGCTTGGTGAAATGCATGTTGTCTTTGTGTGGAAGTAGCAGCCCCATCAAAGATATGTGTCAGACATATCACAGAATGAGGGCACAGAGGGCACTGGGACCAGGTTGACAAATTAGGGAGACTGCTTTGCAGCACGGAGGACAAACAGGTCTTCTTTTTCTGCCCAAAGCCTACTGTGAGTGACACGAAAGTGCTGCATTGAAGTTTACGTCCAGGCCCAGGAAGTTCTGGTGGCAACTGCCTCAATGGTGTTCAAAGACTATTTAAGGATGTGTCCACTCCTCAAAGGCATTGTAAAAAGTAGGAAGGTGGGGGCAGACAGAGTCCCCAAGTGAAAGTAGAAATGAGAAGCTAGGGACGTGTCAAGACTGGGGAAATGGGGAGAAAGGGGAAAGGCAGAAAAGGAAGTGTGGGCACTGGCATTAGTGTCAACATGCTGGCAGACCCAGAACAGGTTATGGGGTGATGGGGCCACACCCTCCCCCAGCTGCCATCCACGAGGGTCAGGCTTCCTCTGAGCCTATCTTGCCATTGCTGGAGTAAGGTCCGTCCTGTGAAGCACCCAGGACTCTCTCCCTAAACTTCAGTTGAAGAAAACTATATGGCCCCTGGATGATTCAGGTCCTAAGCTGAAAGGACAGCCAAGGGGCTAACAGTAGCCCCGAGCAATTCTGCCTGAGAGGCAATGAGAAAACTCAATCTTTAAAAACAGCCCCTGGCCCTCAAAGGTAGTGAACACATGTGACTGCAGCTACTGGCACAGACGGGAAGGAATGTGGGGAAATGTGGGCAAAACCTGGGCAGAGGTGCCATGGATATGGATGTGGTTACCCAGAGAGAGGACAAGCAAGGAATGTGGGCTCACTAAGGAACACGGTTAGGGGTTGCAGGTTCAAGCCCCTCAGCCACAGAACCTAGCCAGAGAACTAGGAAAAGAGGCAGTTCCTATAGTCCCCATGTGAGCAGAGCCACTGGGGAAGAAAGCAGTCTGCCCAGGGCTCTGGGGTGGTGTGAGAGTCTTACCCAGTGAGGTCACAAGTGCAAAGTTCTCCAGCATGACATCATGGTAGAGGCATTTCTGAGTTTCATCAAGGAGCCCCCACTCCTCCCAGGAGAAGTACACAACCACGTCCTCAAAGGTCACGCTGCCCTGGCATGATGGGGACAGATGAAACCACAAACAGCCATTCTCCCAAGGGACCCATAGTCCAACCCTCACTATCATCACTGTCTGCTCTCTCCCCCAGCTCCTCGTTGGAATATCAGGCCCTGGTGCCACTGATGTCATTCTCTCCACATGTTACAATTACTCACTGGGTCCAGCCCTTAGCAGTACCATGCAGGTGGGCAGATAGATATAATCTAAGTTTAAGGCCTGGCCTGCGGGGACCTCACTAGCTTCCAGGCAAGCAATTCCCTTGGGAATCCACCAGCATGTATGTCCCAGGTACAATCAAATCTAATACCAATCAACTGGGCTACTGGGGCCTGAGCTCACACTCCTCCATGTGCACATCCTGCTTAGTAGTACCCCTCTTACATCTCACAGCCACCAGCTCCCTTTGCCTCCCCAAGTTACTCATCACATGACAGCAAGAGCACCTGGCAGTCTAACAGGATCTAAGCAATACAACAGACCTGAGGGGCCTCACTTCCTGGGGCCCCTCAGGTCTACTATGAAGGCCTCTCAGTCATCCAGAACCATTTGTGGATCTCAGATTCCCATGGCCCTGGTCCTTCAACAGTCACAGCCCTTTTGTGTTTTCACCTACCCTCATTTAAAACCCAGTACCAGATACTTTCTGCTTGGATTTATTAAACTGCACTAATTTGTTAGGTCTACCATAAAGTACCACGAAGGGGGTAGCTTGAACTGTGGCCACTAAAGTATCATAATCAATACAGGTCTGGTTTATTTTGCAGTTTCTCTTTGTGGCTTATTGTGACTGAAAGTGGCTATTTCCCTGTCCTCTTCTTATAAGGATGCTAGTCACACTTGATTAGGACACAGACCGATCAAACCTTATTTTATATTAACTCTTGAAAGACCCTAACTCCAAATAATTACATCCTGGGGTGCTGGCCATTAATACTTCAATATGTAAGTTTTAGGGGAAAACAATTCAGCCTGTAACTCACAGATGCCTGAAACACCCCAGGCTCCACAAAAAGTCAACAAAAAATTCTGATGGGATTCAAGTGCAGTGAGTAAGCAGCAACCCCAGCCGCAGGGATCACCTTGCCTCAGTCACTCCCATGCCTCCGTATCCATCCCATGTCCACTCTTTTATAGGCCTTGGCTGCCCACTAGATTATCCTCCATCTCCTTCCGTTTTATCACCACCCATCTCCCCTACCTGGGTGAGAGGCCACCTGTTCTAATCAGGTGCCCAAAAAGGAGACCCAGACTCAGCACACTGCCTCTTCTTCCTGGCCTATTAAAGACATTAGCACCATGCTGTAACTTCCTTTCCTAAATCTGACGCAAAGCCTCTACCCAGTCCACACAGTAGCCACCACCTATATGAGTCTAATGCTGAACCTGCCTCAAATTTCTAGATTTCTCCATTCAGTATTTTCTGCATCATGTCAGACCATTAACATGGCCAGAAATGAAACTCCTGACATCCTCAAAGGCTTTTACTCCCAATACTCATTTCACCAGCCCAGTTAATGCCTCAGCGGCCAAGGCAAAAACTTTAAGGGATCATCCTGACTCTCCACGTTAGAAAAACTTCTACTTCCATGGCCACAATTTACATCCATCTCAAGTGGACTATTGTGGTAGCTTCCTCCCCAACTGCCCCAGTTTGTCCTCTGCAGCTAGATGGAACACATTTTATAGGGCTTGGGAATTACCACCTTACGATCCTATTCTCCTTTTGTTCCTACCACCTCCAAGATGGATGCCCAGCATCTTATGAGGAGGAAACAGGCTTCTCTGAATACTTCCAGCTCAGCTTCACCTTCAGGCATTTACTAAGTGCTGGAATTAACCTCCAGCCCAGGTCTGACAGTTCACGAGGGTGCCAGACCCAAGGGCTGGGAGAATGGCAGGTGAACAGTACCAGGCCACCACAATCTGGGACGCCCTTACAGGTATAGGTTCCCAGAGTGCTTTGACAGGGGACCAGTGGGAGAAGTCAGAGGCAGGCAACCACAGTGGGGCTGACTCGATGGGCTCCGGTCTCCACTGTATGTATCTCCGCCCATCTCTGGAACCAGGAGACCTCACTCTGGCTTAAACTGTGGGATTCAGGCCTCCAGGCTGTCGCTCAGCACTAGCCATGTGACCGGCACAACTCAACCTCCCTGGGCCTGTAACCAACCCACTCCAGTCTGTTCCTTTAAGCAGCCTTTTGGGAAGCTTTATATTCCTCAGATCGTATTTCCCCTTTGTTGAAGCTCTCCAAGGCTCCCAGAGTCTCCAGAATGAAGGTCGTCTGAGAGTCTGGCAGTCTCGGCCAGGATTCACGCGTTCAGGCGCCAAGTACCCCTCCCTGCCCTGCTCAGGAAAGATGACTGCACTGTCTCTGGGCCTCAGTCCTCAGGCCTGACTCTCCCAACTGTGTCATCTTTTGCAGGGCTCAATCTTCCTATGCCTAAGTTCTACCATCTCTCTGCCAACCTATTATTTCTGGAACCCTTTTAGAACCCTATCTCACACAATATCCCTGCTGTGTTCGCGACCTTCCGTGTCTCCCAGGGTTAGGAGGTACAACCTCAGAATGGAGGTACAACCCCCTGCCCACCAGTCTCAGCGTGCCTCCGCCTCACCCTGCAGGCAGAAAGCCCACCCAGGTTTCCAGAGTCCTCCTGGCGTGGTTTCACCTCCGGCCTCCGTACGTGCGGGTCCCCGGCCTGTAACCATCCCCAGGTGCCGTCACCACGGCGCTCAGAACAGGGGCCCCGCCCACGAGCGCCCCTCCGTCCCCAACCCGGGGCCTGGGCGTCGAGCCGTTAGCAGGGCCCCGCACTCTGGGCTCGAGGGTGGGTGGGGGAGTGAAGGCACTGAGGCCTGGGGACGAGGAGGTACCTGGACCAGTCCGCTCAGCGCGGCCACCGCCATGGGACTCTGTGGGCGCAGCGGGGCCGGAAGCTGCCCAGTGGTCCGGTCCCGCCTCTGTGTGGACTGGACTCCTCCTCTTGTGCCAACTTGGTCCGGTCACCTCGGTCCTGACCCAGCACTCCCGGGCCTCCGTGCAGAAAACGGACCAGAGAGCAGTCACGTGGATGCCTGAAGTCCCGCCCTGAAGCGATGGCACACACACAAACACCCCTTTCGTGGACCTTCATTGGCTCCACACTGACGTCGCTCTGCGCAAGGTCCTCTGGGCAACGCAGTTCTCACAGCTCCATAGGCCTAGGTGAAGGGTGACCCGCATGGGAAGGTCCTGGCTCCGATGGCTGGGGAGGGGCTTTACTCCTTCTTAGGAGGCCATGTCTGGATTCCTGAGGAGTCGCCTGCAACTGATCACTTGTGTTTAGAGCATGTTCCTGTAGGCTACACTATTTCAGATGCCCCCAAAGATTACAAATGAACATGACATTTCAACAGGAGCTGGGAGCTAATAAACCTTTATCTTAATGCTTCTCCTATGCACAGGCATCCCATCTTGTAGCCTCAAGTGTCTGTGAGTTTCAGGACATTGCTCAGGGACAAGAGATAACAAAGACCTCTGCAGGAAGCTCGGAAGAATGTGACCTCACCTGTTGTACTTTTTTCCAACATCTGAAAGCAGGTGCTATGACACAGCGAGATCCTACAACATGCTTGAGGAAAATGAAAATGGTTCTAAAGGTTTCAAGATCTAATTACAACACACTTACTAATATAGCTAAGTCTTGGATTCTTCACAGAATTACAAGGTTAAAATACAAAGTTCTAATTCCACCAAGTTTTAGATCCACCAATTTATGGGAATGCGGACACTCAATGGCATGGGCGCTCACGAACTTATACTGCTTTTGATGCTGAGCCTTTTTCTTTTCTTTTGTTAACTTGAACTCACTACGACTTCAGTTAGGGGATCCTCATGCAAGGACTGAGCACACACACAAAGAGATGGGTGCACTCTGAAGATGTGCTCATTTCTGTTCTCCGGGAGTTCACACTTACTGAATTTATCTGAATTAAAGTAGTGAATAAAACTTATCTGTTCAGTGAGCTTAAGTAAATGAAGATAATCTTCAAGGATACTTTGAGGTACTTACTCCTGACCTGAGTTGCCAAAGATCATACGTACTCTCTGAAAATTATTCTAAGTTTCTCCCTGACAATACTGTAGACACTGAACACCCAGAAAGGAATGAACCCTCTCACAAGTGCATGTGTGAGTGGACCACCGCATATTTATTAATAAGCACAAAGGCATGTCCATTATATGAGAGTTCTTGAAAAATACAATAGGTGTACCCAGGATAACTTTTGCGCTCTTAAAATAGGAAACATTTTAAAGCTCGTATTGCCTGTGGAAGCAACTAACAGGTTTCATAGTGCCAGGTAATGGAGCCATTCAAAAGGCTATCAAGGTAAGTCACTGAGTGCCTATAAAAATCCCAGAGAAAACATGCAGATTCTCAATTACAGAAGAGAACCTCGCTCAGAAAGAAAAAGGCAGCTGTATAAGAAATATAGGCATCCCTCATTTTATTGTGCTTTGCAAAAAAAAAAAAAATTTTTTTTTTTTTACAAATTAAATGTTTGTGGCAACCCTTCAGCACCATCTTTCCAACAGCACTTGCTCGCTTCCTATTTGATATTGTGATTAGTGGTCCTGGATATTACTAGTGTGATTTTCTGATGCCACCACAATGCCCACCTAAGATGGCTAACTTAATTGATAAATGTCACATTCTGACTACACCAAGCAGCCGTTCCTCAGGTTCCTTACCTGTGAGATTCATATTTAGGCTAGCCCTACAATGGCCTCTGAGTGAGTGAAAGAAAGAGTCACACATTTCTTTAAGTCAAAAGCTATAAATGATTAGGTTTAGTGAGGAACGCATGTCTAATGCCAAGATAGGCCAAAAGCTAGCCTCTTGCACCAAACAGCCAACACATGATTGCAAACAAAGTTCTTGAAAGAAATGAAAAGGGCTACTCCAGTAAAGTCAAGAATGAAAAAGCAGAACAGCTTTATTGCTGATACAGAGAAAGTTTTAGTGGTGTGGAGAGATCAAACCAGCCACACTACTTCCCTTGAGCCAAACTATAATCCACAGCAAGGTCCAAAACCGCTTCAATTCTGTGAAGGCTGAGAGAGGTGAGAAGGCTACACAAGATGAGTGTGAAGTTAGGAGAGCCATGGTCACGAACTTGAAAGAAAGGAGCCATCTCCAAAACATTAGAAGCGCAAGACAAGCAGCAAGCGCGGATGCAGACACTGCAGCAAATTGTCTAGAAGAGCTAGCAAAGATAATTAATGAAGGTGGCTACACTAAGCAACAGGTTTTCTATGTAGATTAAAAAGCCTTATTTGGGGAAATGCCATCTAGACCTTTCACAGGCAGAGAGCAAGTCAATGCCTGGCTTCAAAGGACAGGCTGACTCCTGTCAGGGACTCATGCAGCCTTAAGGCGACTTAGGTGAGGACAATGCTCACTGACCATTTCAAAAACCCAAGGGGCCTTCATAATTACACTAAATCTACTCTACCTGTGCTCTGTCACTGAAACAACAAAGACTGGATGACAGCACATCCATTTACAATGTGGTTTACTGAACATTTTAAGCCCTACTCAGACTTGCCGCTCAAAAAAAAGAAATTCCTTTCAAAAATATGACTGCTCACTGACAATGCACCTGGTCACCCAAGAGCATTGATGAAGATCTACAATGAGATTGTTGTTTTCATGCCTGCTAACACAACACATTCTGCAGCCCCACGGATCAAGGAGTCATTCCGTCCCTCAAGTATTATTCTCTAAGAAATACATTCCTCAAGGTAACTGCCACAGACCGTGGTTCCTCTGATGGATCAGGGCAAAGTGAATCAGAATCCCTCTGGATTCAACATTAACCACAGTTTGGAAAAAGTTGATTCCAACCCTCATGGAGAACACATTGAAGGGTTCAAGACTTCAGTGAAGGAAGTAACTGCAGATGTGGTGGGAAAGGCAAGAGAACTAGAATTAGAAATGGAGCCGAGGAGTGACTGAACTGCTGCAATTTCATGAGAACCTTCAACAGAGGAGGAGCTGCTTCTTTTGGGTGAGCAAAGAAGGTGGTTTCTTGAGATGAAATCCACTGGTGGAGATGCTCTGAAGATTGTTAAAATGACAACAAAGGATTTAAAAGCTACATAAGCTTAGTTGATTAAGCAGTGGCAGGGGTTGAGTGGATTGTCTCCAATTGTTAAGGAAGCTCAACTGTGGAAAAAATGCTAATAGCATTGCATGCTAGAGAAATTGTTCAGAAAGTAGAGTCAATCAAATCGGCAAATGTCTTATTTTAAGAACTTGCTGCAGCCACCCCAACCTTCAGTAGCCATCAACATTGAGGCAAGAGCCTCTACCAGTAAAAAGATTATGACTCACTGACTTGTTAAGCAGATGCTAGCATCTTTTTAGCAATGATTAGCAATTAAGTATTTTAAAGCTAAGGCACATACATTTCCTTAGAAACGATGCAATTGCACACTTAACAGCCTGTAGTGTAAACAGAACTTTTATATGGACTGAGGAACCAATTCATGTGGCTTGCTTTAATTGTGATCTTCACTTTATGGCGGTAGTCTGGGACAGAACCTGCAATATCCCAAAGTAGGCCTGTAGCATTTCTGTTGAGTTTAGTAGAGGTCAGCAGAGGGGAACGAGATATGCCGCTTTGACATGAAGATTATTTTAAGCTACAGCAAATGACTTTCCAGGGCATCCCTTATCTTCCTGAAGAGCAGAAACTTTTGAGAAATTAGTGCCAGAGTGCTGTTTCCTCTCCTGAACAAGATTTTTGGCCTTGAAGGAGACAAAGTGCTGGGACACACCTGTACAAACCTCAATCCATTGGTTTCCTCAAGTATTGACCTTCTGCAGTTCCCAGTTTTTGCCCTGGGAAGTCTAAAATCCTCTAAAATCCTTTCGTCTTAGCCACTTCTCTACACATTTATTGTTCTGTTGTTACGATGCTACAAAGTCCAAGTTCTAACTACCCTTATCCATCATTGACAACACAATGAAAGTGTTGACAGACATTTTTTTCTTGTTAACCTGTCTTTTTAAGTCTAATTTCCAGGGCCCCAGCTGGAAAATCTAAGAGTGTAGAGGAAATAAATGTTCTCATTCCTCCCTACACAAGAAGTGTGACTTAATCACAATTTATCATTCATAGCAGCCATGTTACCTAATTATACTGGATACAAGTGCTATTTAGACAATTTAGACATTTATACTCGTCAAAGTCCACATGCATCTTCCCAACCCAGCATATGCTCAGTTCATTTTCCCTTCTCTTGAAACATTCTCCACTATATTTACAAAATAAAATAAGTATTTTGGGTGTGTTAGCTTTCTGTCAAACCTCCCCAAACCTGAAAAAGCCACATATTACATTTTCAAGAAATTCCCTGAAATATCAACATTACACAATTTGTTGTTGTTGTTTTTAACCATTCAATACTGAATGCAGAATTCCTGGCAGATTAACTGTCATAGTTTATGAGACTATAAATGTAAAAAGAAAAACTTAGTACATATGTGACTGAATGTCCTAGAGAAAGTTAGAACCCAGAGGCTGTATTTGGAAAAAGATGTTTTCCTTGCCCCATAGGCAAAGCAGAACTGAGAGACACGGTTGTGTCTAGTGCTAAAAAGCACAAAGGAACAACTGATGAGAAACAGGAAGGCACAAGGTGCTCTTCAGCCAGTGGCTTGGGTTCACAAATCAGGGCTCTCCAAAAGGACAAAACAGAAGTGAAGAAGTAAAAAGAGCCAAACATGCTCACCAGAATCAGAATAGAGTGCATCTACTCTGGCTTCATAGGAAGGTCCAGAAGACAGTCTATTGCTGAGAATGTACTGGACTCACTGCTTCTATCTATAAAGAACAGACAAATGGGAGTCATTAGCCCAGACCGTCAAGCTCAAACACATTACATCAATACTATAGATGCTAACTATATTGCCTATTTTTTTGCCTAAACCTCTCAATCTGGAATATCCCAGGAAAATATGCCTGGAAACTACTCAGGATGCAAGTCATAACAGGGGGATAGTGGCGTGCCCATTCTGTGTTACATTCAGCAACATTAAATCCAACCTGCCAGTGGTAAATGATCCTTTCAGAGAAAGAACCAACTTGTCAGCAAACCACAACTGATCCACATCTGAAATCTCAACATTTGCTCCAGTTGAGATGTAAAGAGTAAAGGAAGGGTTTTCCAATGATACCAACTTCATTCTGAGTGAGGAAGATAATACCCATGTGTAAGAATAGAAACCACTTAAAGGATACGTTAGAGGCTAGTGTTACTTGAATAAGAGCAAGTGACAAGGAAAGAATATAAGGTCATTATAAGGTCATTATCATTACAATAGAAATTTCCTTGGCTCACACAGCAAACTGTTTCAGTTTTAAAATAACAGGTCTTTCATTGACAAAGCGATCCTGTGTAGTTTTACAATAAAGATTACAATCAACCTCCAACTATCAATGGGAGAATGAATTTATCATGCCACACCCATGTCCCGATGGAGCATTAGGTAACTGGATGTACTCAACATGTTTTCTCTACTACTGGAACCTTCATATCATAATCTTAATTTTTTAAAAAGGATCAGAATATATACGCAGTTAGCTGTTTTCTCCTAAAAATGGGAAGTTAATTTGTGTTTACTAAACTCCTTTGAATATGTATTTTGTTGTATTAGAATTAAATCAACATTTTACCTAAGTGTATATATAATACTTTAAAATAATTCATAAAAACAGTGGGCATTAATCTCAGAGAAACGAAGCTTATTTTCACACATGATGTTCACAGCACCTTTACTCATAGCAAGATTACTAGGAAAAGCCTTCCATAGGTGAACAGTTGAACAAATGCTGGCATATCCATACAACAGAATACTACTCAGCAGTAAAAAGGAATGAAGAACTGTACAAGCAAAAATCTGGATGGACCGCAAATATATTATGTTTAGTAAAAAAAAAAACCAAAAAACCAAAAAGTCAAAAAAGTCACATGCTGTATCATGCCATTCCATAGATGCCTTCTTCAAAATCATAATACAGAGAGATGCGAGATGGATCAGTGGTTTCCAGAGCACAGGGATGGGGTATGTTGGTGTGAATACAAACATAGCATGATGGAATTCTTGGTGGAAAAAACCCCACAAATAAGTGGACCCACACAGTTCAAACCTGTGTTGCTCAAGCGTCAACTGTATTTCAAAAGCTTAAACAGCCTCTTCAACAACTGGTATTGACAAAAATAAACAGCTACATGTAAGAGAATGAAGCTGGATTATTGTCTAACCCCCTACACAAAAGTAAACTCGAAACTGATCAAAGACCTGAATATAAGAAATTAAACCATAAAACTCTCAGAAGAAAACATAGGCAAAAATCTCTTGAATATAAACATGAGCAACTTTTTCCTGAACACATCTCAGGCAAGGGAAACAAAATAAAAAATGAACAAGTAGGACTACATCAAACTAAAAAGTTTCTGTGCAGCAAAGGACACCATTAGCAGAACAAAAAGGCATCCTAGAGTATGGGGGAATATATTAATAAATGACATATCCGGTAACAGGTTAACATCCAAAATATATAAAGAACTCACATGCCTCAACACCCAAAAAACAAATAACCCAATTAAAAAAATGGGCAGAGGAGCTGAACAGACACTTCTCCAAAGAAGAAATTCAGATGGCCAACAGGCACATGAAAAGATGTTCACATTGCTAATCAACAGGAATGTTAATTAAAACCAGAATGAGGTATCACCTCATACCAATTAGGATGGCCATTATCAAAAAGTAGAACAACAAATGCTGGAGAGGGTTGGAGAAAAGGGAACCCTCCTACACTGCTAGTGGGAATGTAAATCAGTTCAACCATTGTGGAAAGCGATTCCTGAAAAAACTAAAAATAGAAATACCATTTGATCCAGGAAGTGTAGGGGATTAAGAGATACAAACTTCCAGTTACAAAATAAATAAAGCATGGGGACGAAATGTACAGCACAGGAAATACAACCAATATTGCTATAACCCTGGTGACAGACGGTAACTACACTTACAGTGGCGAGCATTTCGTAATGTATGTAAATTGTCAAATCACTCTGTTGAACCCCTAATATTGTATGTAAACTAGTTGAATTAAAAAAAACTAAAAAAAAAGAAACACCAGTAAACTTGCTGTTCCTCTTCCTACCATGTTAAGACACAACAAGGTGGCAGCACAAGGCTGCCATTTGCAAAACAACAGAGTTCTCAACAGGAACCAAGTCAGTGGGCACCTTGATCTTAGACTTCCTTCCCTGCTTCCAGAAATGTGAGGAATGAATTTCTGTTCTTTAAGCCACCCAGTCTACGGTATTTATTTATAGAAGATTAAGACAATTCCCTTTTATTCCTGAGTAGTATTCCATTACATTGATATACTACAATTTGTTTATCCATTCAACTATTTTTGAGGAACTTTTTGGATTCTTTCCCCTCTTTTATTAAAGATAAGGCTGCTTGAAACATTTATGTACAAGTCTTTGTATAAACATATGACTTTTATTTCCTTTGGATAAATACCTAGGAATGGGACAGCTGGGTTGTAGAAAAGCTGTGTAACTTTTTTTTAAGTTTATTTTGATATCATTAATCTACAATTCAATGAGTAATATTATGGTGATTACACTAGCCCCTTCATCAGGTCTCCCCCACCAACCCCATTACAGTCACTGTCCATCAAGCTGTGTAACTTTTTTAAAAACTTCCAAACTGCTTTCTAAAGTGGAATGGCACTTAAAGAGTCCCAGGATACCACAATACAGTGGGGGTACACACCAGTGAAGGACTGGGACACCTTACACTTACCTGTGTAGGTTCCATAAGCCCTTTGCATTCATGTTTTAATAGAGAGGTTATAGCTAAATACAATCACGTCTGGTTTGGATGGGTTCAGGTCCCTGTGTAACCGTGCCTGGCCCTTGAGCCAAGTGAACTGGGGCTGGATGTCTAACCTCTGTGCTTCAGTGCTTCACCTTGCTAGCTCTGGGTCCCTGAACTAAGATTCAACCTCCTAGTGCGACAATGACTTCATCACGCACCTTCAGTCCGTGCTGTTGAACAGCCTTTGGGAAACTTTTAAAACCTTACTGAGGGGGATTGGATTAAAGATGGCGGCATGAGAGGTGAGACAGAGGCTTCCTCCTAAAACCTCATATAATATGAAAATAAAGCTACATCAACTACTCTTGAAAGAGCAACGGGAAAGAGGACGGCAACAAACTGCATACACCTGGAGACAAGAGCACCCCTCACAGAAAAGGTTAACGTACTAAAGCTGTGGTCCTGCGGGATCCAAGCCCTTCCCCCACCCCAGCTCACCAGTGGGAGGAACAGGAACGGAGCAGGGAGGGAGTGGAGATGTGGGACTGCTGAATACCTAACTCTGGAGATCTGCTCTGGGAGCACAAACCTACATTTCATGGTGCTTGCATGATACTCTTGTAATTAGGGGGTTGGAAACCTAAGACAGGCAGAATTCCTGGAGAGACTAAGAATCCAGCTGCTTGTGAAAGCAGGGATCCATACCCAGCTGCTCGGGGACAAAAGAAGGGCGGGCAGTCTGAGAGACTTCCTAACAAAGAAGCCCTTAGCAAGAGAGCTACTAAAGGGGCAAGGATTGCACGGAGCTTACTGCTCAGGAGAAAGGACAGGCAGACAAAATTGTCCAGGTGCACTCTGCCCAGCAGGTTGGGAGCGTTCACGATCTTCAGGTGCTCCAGCTCCCTGGCTGCCTACACAGCTCCAAGAACCCCTTCTGTGACAGGCAGACTTGTGCGCCTTTCTTCTGGCCAGCCCCACTGGGCTTGCAAACCGGGAAATCCTTCCCTGGTGTTAGGCCAGCCAGAGGGAAGATCTGTCTATAGCAACTAAAAACGCAAAGCACAGAGGCTTATACCTGCGTGCTCAGCCCACTGGTTCAGGCAGTGGAGACAGGCATAGCAGCCAGGAACTAGCAAACACCCCTTTCCTCCCCGGAGGCACCAATACCACTCCCCTACAATCCCCGCATTGCTTCAGGGGCTGAGCAGCTCCAGAGAGTAGAGCTTTTAGGCACGAGAGGGCGCCATACACAAATATGAAATGCCAAAGGAACCTGGTCCAGAGTAAAATTATGGACACAACTCCTGAGAAAGATTTAAATGATACGGACCTTATGACTCTCCCTGAAAGGGAGTTCAAAATAAAAATCATTAACATGCTCATGGAGGTACGTAAAGATATTCAAGAACTCAGGAATGAATTCCGGTCAGAGATCCAATCATTGAAGAACACAATGGACGGTATTAAAAGCAGACTGGATACAGTGGAGGAGACAATAAATGAAATAGGAACTAGAGAAGAGGAATATAAAGAAGCTGAGGCACAGAGAGAAAAAAGGATCTCTAAGAATGAAAGAATATTGAGAGAACTGTGTGACCAATCCAAACGGAACAATATTCGCATTATAGGGGTACCAGGTGAAGAAGAGAGAGAAAAAGGGATAGAAAGCGTCTTTGAGGAGGTGATTGCTGAAAACGTCCCCAATCTGGGGAAGGAGATAGTCTCTCAGGCCATGGAGGTGCGCAGATCTCCTAACACAAGGGACCCAAGAAAGACAACAGCAAGACATATAGTAATTAAAATGGCAAAGATCAAGGATAAGGACAGACTATTAGAAGCAGCCAGAGAGAGAAATAGGATCACATACAAAGGAAAACCCATCAGGCTATCATCAGACTTCTCAGCAGAAACCTTACAGGCCAGAAGGGAGTGGCATGATGTATTTAATGCAATGAAGCAGAAGGGCCTTGACCCAAGAATACTTTATCTGGCAAGATTATCATTTAAATTTGAAGGAGGGATTAAACAATTCCCAGACAAGCAAAAGCTGAGAGAATTTGCCTCCCACAAACCATCTCTACAGTGTATTTTGGAGGGACTGCTATAGATGGAAGTGTTCCTACAGATTAATAGCTGTCACCAGAGGTAATAAAACCGCAGTAAAGAAAATAGAACAGCTGATTACTAAGAAAATGCAAAATTAAATTAACTATTCCCAAAGTCAATCAAGGGATAGACAAACAGTACAGAATATGATACCTAATATATAAAGAATGGAATAGAAAGAAAAAGGAGGAAACAAACAAACAAAGAACCTTTAGATTGTGTTTGTATAGCATATTAAGTTAGTTGTTAGACTTTTAGATAGTAGGGAAGTTAACCTTGAACCTTTGGTAACCACGAATCTGAAGCCTGCAATGCCAATAAGTACATACCTATCCATAATCACCCTAAATGTAAATGGACTGAATGCACCAGTCAAAAGACATAGAGTCACTGAATGGATAAAAAAACAAGACCCATCTATATGCTGCTTTCAAGAGATTCACTTTAAACCCAAAGACATACACAGACTAAAAGTGAAGGGACGGAAAAAGATATTTCATTCAAACAACAAGGAGAAAAAAGCAGGTGTTGCAGTACTTGTATCAGACAAACTAGACTTCAAAACGAAGAAAGTAGCAAGAGATAAAGGACATTACATAATGATAAAGGGGTCAGTCCAACAAGAAGATATAACCATTATAAATATATATGCACCCAACACAGGAGTGCCAGCATATGTGAAACAAATACTAACAGAATTAAAGGAGGAAATAGACAGCAATGCATTCATTTTAGGAGACTTCAACACACTACTCACTCCAAAGGACAGATCAACCAGACAGAGAATAAGTAAAGACACAGAGGCACTGAACAACACACTAGAACAGATGGACCTAACAGATATCTACAGAACTCTGCACCCAAAAGCAGCAGGATACACATTTTTCTCAGGTGCACATGGAACATTATCCATAATAGACCACATACGAGGCCACAAAAAGAACCTCAGTAAATTAAAAAATATTGAAATTCTACCAACCACCTTCTCAGATCACAAAGGTATAAAACTAGAAATAAATTTTAGAAAGAAATCAAAAAAGCTCACAAATACATGGAGACTTAACAACATTGTCCTAACTAATCAGTGGGTTAACGACCAAATCAAAACAGAAATGGAAGACTATATGGAGACTAATGATAACAACAACACAAAGCCACAACTTCTGTGGGATGCAGCAAAGGCAGTTCTAAGAGGAAAGTATATTGCAATCCAGGCCTATTTAAAGAATGAAGAACATTCCCAAATGAATAGTCTAAAGACACAATTACTGAAATTGGAAAAAGAAGAACAAATGAGGCCCAAAGTCACCAGAAGGAGGGACATAATAAAGATTAGAGAAGAAATAAATAAAATTGGGAAGAATAAAACAATAGAAAAAATCAATGAAACCAAGAGCTGGTTCTTTGAAAAAATAAACAAAATAGATAAACCCCTAGCCAGACTCATTAAGAGAAAAAGAGAATCTACACACATAAACAGAATCAGAAATGAGAAAGGAAAAATAACGACGGACCCCACAGAAATACAAAGAATTATAAGAGAATATTATGAGAATCTATATGCTAACAAGCTGGAAAACAGAAGAAATGGACGCCTTCTTAGAAAAATACAACCTTCCAAGACTGACCAAGCAAGAAACAGAAAAACTAAACAGACCAATCACCAGTAATGAAATTGAATCAGTAATCAAAAAACTACCCAAGAACAAAACACCCGGACCAGATGGATTCACCTCTGAATTCTACCAGACATATAGAGAAGAAATAACACCCATTCTCCTTAAAGTTTTCCAAAAAATAGAAGAGGAGGGAATACTTCCAAACTCATTCTATGAAGCCAGCATCACTCTAATACCAAAACCGGGCAAAGACCTCACCAAAAAAGAAAATTACAGACCAATATCCCTGATGAACGTAGATGCAAAAATACTCAACAAAATATTAGCAAACCGAATTCAAAAATACATCAAGAGGATCATACACCATGATCAAGTGGGATTCATCCCAGGGATGCAAGGATGGTACAACATTCGAAAATCCATCAACATCATCCACCACATCAACAAAAAGAAGAACAAAAACCACATGATCATCTCCATAGATGCTGAAAAAGCATTTGACAAAATTCAGCATCCATTCCTGATTAAAACTCTCAACAAAATGGGTATAGACGGCAAGTACCTCAACATCATAAAGGCCATATATGACAAACCCACAGCTAACATCATACTTAACGGCGAGACGCTGAAAGCTTTTCATCTAAGATCGGGAACAAGACAGGGATGCCCACTCTCTCCACTGTTATTCAACATAGTACTGGAGGTCCTAGCCATGGCAATCAGACAAAACAAAGACATACAAGGCATCCAGATTGGTAAAGAAGAAGTCAAATTGTCACAATTTGCAGATGACATGATACTGTACATAAAAAACCCTAAAGACTCCACTCCAAAACTACTAGAGCTAATATCTGAATTCAGCAAAGTTGCAGGATACAAAATTAACACACAGAAATCTGTTGCTTTCCTATACACTAATGATGAACTAACAGAAAGAGAAATCAGGAAAACAGTTCCATTCACAATTGCATCAAAAAAAATAAAATACCTAGGAATAAACCTAACGAAGGAAGTGAAAGACCTGTACTCTGAAAACTACAAGACACTCCTAAGAGAAATTAAAGAGGACACTAACAAATGGAAATGCATCCCATGCTCTTGGCTAGGAAGAATAAATATTGTCAAAATGGCTATACTACCTAAAGCAATCTACAGATTCAATGCAATCCCTATCAAACTACCAACAGCTTTCTTCAATGAACTGGAACAAATAATTCTAAAATTCATATGGAACCACAAAAGACCCCGAATAGCCAAATCAATCCTGAGAAGGAGGAATAAAACAGGGGGAATTACACTCCCTGACTTCAAGCTCTACTACAAAGCCACAGTAATCAAGACAATTTGGTATTGGCACAAAAACAGACCCACAGACCAGTGGAACAGAATAGAAAATCCAAACATTAACCCAAACATATACAGTCAATTAATATTTGATAAAGGAGCCTTGGATATACAATGGGGAGATGACAGCCTCTTCAGTAGCTGGTGTTGGCAAAACTGGACAGCTACATGTAAGAGAATGAAACTGGACTACAGTCTAACCCCATGCACAAAGGTAAATTCAAGGTGGATCAAAGACCTGAATGTAAGTCATGAAACCATAAAACTCTTAGAAAAAAACATAGGCAAAAATCTCTTGGACATAAACATGAGCAACTTCTTCATGAACATATCTCCCCGGGCAAGGGAAACAAAAGCAAAAATGAACAAGTGGGACTATATCAAGCTGAAAAGCTTCTGTACAGCAAAGGACACCATCAGTAGAACAAAAAGACATCCTACAGTATGGGAGAATATATTCATAAATGACGTATCTGATAAAGGGTTGACATCCAAAATATATAAAGAACTCACGCACCTTAACAAACAAAAAGCAAATAATCCAATTAAGAAATGGGCAGAGGACATGAATAGACACTTCTCTAAAGAAGAAATTCAGATGGCCAACAGGCACATGAAAAGATGCTCCACATCACTAATTATCAGAGAAATGCAGATTAAAACCACAATGAGATATCACCTCACACCAGTGAGGATGGCCAACATCCAAAACACAAACAACAACAAATGTTGGCGAGGATGTGGAGAAAAGGGAACCCTCCTACACTGCTGGTGGGAATGCAAATTAGTTCAACCATTGTGGAAAGCAGTATGGAGGTTCCTCAAAAAACTCAAAATAGAAATACCATTTGACCCAGGAATTCCACTCCTAGGAATTTACCCTAAGAATGCAGCAGCCCAATTTGAAAAGGACAGATGCACCCCTATGTTTATTGCAGCACTATTTACAATAGCCAAGAAATGGAAGCAACCTAAGTGTCCATCAGTAGATGAATGGATAAAGAAGATGTGGTACATATACACAATGGAATATTATTCAGCCATAAGAAGAAAACAAATCCTACCATTTGCAACAACATGGATGGAGCTAGAGGGTATTATACTCAGTGAAATAAGCCAAGCCGAAAAAGACAAGTATCAAATGATTTGACTCATATGTGGAGTATAAGAACAAAGAAAAAAGCTGAAGGAACCAAACAGCAGCAGACTCACAGAACCCAAGAACAGACTAATAGTTACCAAAGGGAAAGGGACTGGGGAAGATGGGTGGGAAGGGAGGGATAAGAGGGAAAAAGGGGCATTATGATTGCAGATGTAATGTTGGGGGGGCATGGGGAGGGCTGTACAACTCAGAGAAGACAAGTAGTGACTCCATAGCATCTCACTACGCTGATGGACAGTGACTGTAATGGGGTTGGTGGGGGGGGACTTGATGAAGGGGGTAGTTTAATAATCATAATATTGCACATGTAATTGTAGATTAATGATCCAAAATAAATAATAAAAAAAGAATACTTAGGAGAAGCTAATAAAAGAATAAGTGATTAAAAAAAAAACATATGGGATGTGAACAATTTCCGGGGATGTGTTGTTTTAATTTGTCTGATTTTTCACATACTATTCAAGATCAAATAGACAACATTCACCATGTTATTGATTAGTTTTCACAAATTTCTGGATTGTTAAATTTGTTTTCTTTGTTTCATTGGATATGGCCTATAATTGTAGGTCTAATACTGTTATGCATTTGTATTCCTGTTCTCCTAGTGTGTGTGCGGAAGGCAGGTGTTGGTCTTTTAAAGGCAATACAAGCATATGCTACTTTTCAAGAATTAACTTCAAGAAATAAGTGATTCCTTTTAAACAACTTTGTGAAATCATATACTGATTCCCCACCTGCATTTGCTGCAAGAAAATAATCATGTATATTGTGATTTTATCCAGAATTATAGCTGCTGGGTGTCCTATCTTTCGTATTTTATCTCCCTGTTTGGTCCCAGGAGATGGCTGGTTAGCCAGAGACGGGTAAGATTCCTCATGGGAGGAACAACCGAAGACAGGCACAGTCGCAAGGGACCTCAGGTGAGCAACGTGGGGGCCAACTGAGGTGAGGCATAGAACCTCACCCCTCCAGACGAGAGAGACATTGCCTGTGACACGCTATGTCACAGGCCGGGCCCAGCTAATCATTATTCTAGTACCTTCCACAAATACATGCATATGCATTTGCATCAATTAAAACAAAAAAGGGGGAAATGTAGGATTCACTTATATGAATAATCACAGTTGACTTGATTGATTATAGTAACTGAATTAGTTTCTCTGATATGACTGCCTTTGCATTGTTCACCTTGTGAGAACTTGTTCACTATGTTCCTTGCATTGTTCACCTTGTGGGAGCTTGTTCACTGTATTGGAACTTGTTCGTTGCATGGTGAGCAAGAAAAAATAATTTGTAACTATGTATGTTGAAGGATGTTAACTAAACTTACTGTGATAATCATTTCACACAGACACACACACAAAAAAACCTTACTGCGGTTTGTGTCCCTGCTTTGTTTAAAATTTTCCATAGCTTCTAGAATCCTGACAATGTAGTTAGAACCCTCAGCCTGCTCTTTCGGGTGTGACTCCACCTCTAACTGATCCTCACAGGCACAACGGACCCTAACTTTCCCAGATATTCCCAGCTCAGTCGCACTTCCAAGCCTTTACTTTACACACTCGTGGTTCCACTGCCTGTAATGAGACCGGGACCGTGACTGTAGTCAGAGTAGGGTGAGGACCTCCGGAAAAAGCAAGGCAGGATATTTACAGTCAGAGCAATTTTAACTACATGCAAGGAAACCCCCTACCAAAACTCTGTGTTAAACATTAAGCTCTAGAGTCATTCTTCAGTGAGATCAGTTAATATTCCCCAGATAAAGAAGAGTAGCACGTTTTTATTATGCTAATCACTTGTAATCATGTGTAAGATTCATTTTAGCATGCTAAACGGCCCAGGCCTATGTGCTGTCTTTCCTCCTTCAGATCTGATGGGGTGAGTTGCAATCCGGGCAATTAATAATGGCAAGTAAGCCCAACTGTAAACAACGTAGTAAAAGGTGGAAAGGATTCCACCTTAAAGATAAGATTTCATTTTAATACCCAGGAAGTTAAGAAGTAAGATTCTTAACTTACCCTTCGGCAGACAATACCTCAGCCCACCTTGGGGGCGGGGCAGGCGGCCTTGTTTGACCTGCTCCCAGACCAAGATGCAGGGAGAAATCAGGGCTGGTCGTTCCTTGTGTTGTTAATTCTAAATATTCAGGGCCCACTTAACAAGTCCACACCCCTAAGCCTTTTTTCAGGTTCCCCCAAATCCTCAACGGCCTATTAATCCCCTAGACAACGCACCACTCCGGGCTCTCTCGTCCCCTCCTGGCGCGGGCCAGCAGCGCTGTCATCTCAGTGTCTCTCTCAATAAAAGCCTCTGCCTGGCCCTCCGACCTTGGGTGTTTGCTAAGTTCATTCTTCGACTCCGGAACAAGAACCCCGGCCTCAGTAACACTCCCACACCTAATCAGGTCCCACTAGTAAAATTAAACACCCACCCGTCGGCAGAAACATGGCCCGCCCACGAGCGCCTCTCCTTCGGGACCCGGGGCCTGGGTGGCGGGCCGTGAGCAGGGCCCCGCACTCGGGGCCCGAGGGTGGGTGGCTGAGGGCGGGAGGCCCGGGGACGAGCAGGGACCTGGGCCGGGCCTCTGAGCGCGGCCGCCGCCATGAGGGCCTGTGGGCGCAGCGGGGCCGCGCGCGGGCCGGCGGTTCTTACACCGGCCCCGGTGCGGATCATCCCGGAGGCGCCGCGGCCTAGTTTCGCACTCGCCTTTGTGCAGCGGCGTCAATGACTCCTCTGACTTCTCGATCGCGTCACCCAGGTCGACCCAGCGTTCCAAAACTCCTACCCCGACGAAAACACCCGAGAAGCCAAAATGACCGCCCGGGCGCGGACGCCGGAAGTCCCGGCCCACGCCCGGTGTCACACACGGAAGAGCCTCTGTTCTGAGCCTTCATTGGCTCAGGGCAGCTGCCGTTAGACGCAAAGCATGCCGGGTAATGTAGTTCCTACCGCGTCTGATGCTGCGGATAAGGGCTTTTCTCAGCTGACCTCCCGCAGAAAACCTTGGACTTGAGAGCGGCGCCGGTGTCCAAGGTATTAGAGGGGATTGCGTCCCTTCTTAAAAGGGCAGAACTCAGGTTTCTAGGGAGTATTGTGTGTTGCCTACCGCTGATCAACCGTGTTTGGAGACGTGTTATTTCAGATTCCATGAAGTTCAGCTTGCTCCCAGAATCTAAACATATTACTTCAGATGCTGTCAAAGACTACAGATCCAAATGCACATATCATTCCCTAGTCATTCAGACATAAAGTGTGTCCACGGGTAGCAGAATCCACTAAACATCATAACGTTGCAATTCCAATCCACACACTGTGAAGCGTTAAAGTCGGTTTTATCAGTCTCTGTTTTGTCAGGGGCAAGAGAAAAAACACTCCAGATAGAATCATCACCGAAAATCCAGGAGAAGGCTGTTGGGCTACCCTGAAGTGGGAATGCAAAGGTGGATCCCTGTAGTTACCAAGAAAGTATCTCCCCTGACTGCATAGTAAATTATTATGTTCAATTTGGCAACACTTGATTTAGTGTCTTTTTTGGATAGCCTGATAGTCACTTCCTTTTGCAAATCTGACACCAATCTCAAATAACTTTGGAAGACGCTGTTTTGATATGAGATAGTGGCTGCAGTGGTGAAACATGTACAAAAAGGGTGCTCTGAACCCCAAAACGCAGGGGATAATTTAAGTCCATGACCTCATGTCGTTGCAAAGTGGCTAGCATTTCCCCTTTGATTACAGGGACTATTCTGCCAGAGGAATCGATATTATCTGAGAAAAACATAAAATGCAAATTGCAGAAATCTGTCGATAATAACCCTGTAGTGATTCAGATACTATGTCAGGACTTTTTTTTTTTTAATGTCAGGACTATCTTGAAGGTAAAAACGAGATCGCAGAGAACTTTTAGCAGTGGTCTGAGATGTACAAATAAGCTGATCATGTGACCATAATCACTCTGAAGATTTTGTCTCCAAAATATGATTCTTCTGCATTCTTGCAATTACACAATACCAGCATTCAAGGAAAGTTAAAGGGCAGAATTTAAAAATACACAGGGAAGCTTGTCTCCTTTACTCACTGTTCTAACAGGTGATCAGTGAATAAGTATATCTGGCTTCAGGAACTTATGGCAGATACATTGGAGACATTAGGACACAAAAGGACAGAAGACTCCTATCTTTCTAGGGGTTATATTGTATTCAAAGAAGGCACAGGAATCATGGAAGAAGAAATACTGTTATATAGTACGTTAGAATGTGGTAGGCACAATGGGAAGACCATAAGGTGAATGTGCTTAGAAGTAGAGCATGGTATGTATATTACCTTGTGCAGTAAGGGAGCCCTCTATGATTAAGAGCAAAAAGTAAAAAAAAAAAAAAATGAAGCAAAAATGAAAGAGATAAGGGATAATAACTATGTGGGTATTTTTGGAATAAGTTCTAGGCAGAGGAAAGTGGCTAGACAGATTTGGTGGGTGGAGCCCTGAGAGGGTTTGGACTCCAGCTAAGTTGGCCATTAACCTAACTTGCTCACTGCAGACATTCTCAGGGTATGTGTGTGAGAAACCTTGGCTCTGCCTCTGGGAATCTGCAATGTCCCACTTTGGTGGACTAGGGCCTGGAATCAGGCACTTATTTTTCAAAGAACCATGGTTTACAAGTTTGATTCCTGGACTTTCACCATAAGCAACACCTGGGGACTTATTAGAAACGCTCAATCTCATTTCAGAACCCAGCCCAGTGAAACAGACATTCTGTGGAACAGGCCCTATAATCTGTGTTTTAATCTTCCAAGTGAGTCTAATATAAATTCACAAACATTCCATCATACTGTGTGGTTTCTGTGGACCAAGTCTGTGTTTCTTATAATATAATAGGGCTTTTGAATTGATAAAAGAGGAGGGTATCAGTACAGGTTATTTCCCGATACAAAAACACTGTATACAATTATAAAGTAGAATGTGAAAAGTCTGTATTTTTATCTTCTGGGAAAAAATGTGCACAGTATAGCCTTATCTCTTTCCAATTTTGTCTGACCACAAGTGCATCACTCAGTGTGTTTATAGGTTCAACTATATTCCTTTATATTGTTTTTCTCAGTAAAAATAAAGTCAGATTTTGTATACCAATCCATGTTTTTATTTCCTCACTTAAAATATCATGGCCAACCTAAAGCTTTCTCATTTTACACCCTATATACCTCCTGGTCCTTCCTTCTCTTGAAACCTTGCAGACCTAAAGCTTCCTTCTTTTGAAAGCTGCATTGCATTTTGGCCGGTCAGCTGCTATGAGGCTCATAGCCACTCATTGCCTCTCAGTGCCTGCAGAGCCCCTTCTCCAAGGCCAGAGAAAACTCCTCAGAGGTGACATGAATCCTTCAGTGCTGTTCCAAGTTCTCTGAAGTTCCTTCAGGGCATAAAAACCAGACCAAGTAGTGATGGCACAAAGGCCAGGAGGCTGGCAAGCCAGGGGTCAGGTTCAACTTAAGTTCTTGATGTGAAGTCCACGAGGCTACATCCCGAACCAAGGGCAGGTCCCAGGACTGCATGGACAAGTATGCAGAGAGAGGAGCCGGCGGTGCTCAGGTGCCACAGGAGGGGTGTCAGCTTCTGGAGTGGGAGGACGTGGGCCTCAGCCTCTGGAGAAAAAACATAGGATGCGCTGGCTGGAGGCACCTGTCACACATGTGAGGGTCTCTGCTTGGAGCTGGGGTCTGAGGGCGCCCAGCCTGAGTTTTCAAAATACCCCTGCCAGGGTAGGGCTGTTCTGAGATGTCCAGCTCCCTCCACAGGGGTGATCTACTGCCTCCACTCTGCTGTCTGGTGCAGGTTTGGAAAGTGCCCTGGCAGGAGGATGGGAGGATGCGACCCCACCTTCTGTCCTGTCCTTCCCTCAAGGATCACAGACCTGTGCTGCACGTTGTCCCACACCTGAAAGCAGGAACTCCATGTACTTTGCCACTTTTTGGTCATTTATGGCAGAGGTATGACTCAGTCTGTTACTGCGTCACAACCAGAACCCACAATGCACTTGAAAAATAACAAAAGCAGATCTGAGTGTTTAAAAAACTAAGACTCTATGCAGAACTTTGTTTATTCTTTGACAAATCGGAGTTAAGTTCTGGAGTCTAACAGATGCGTCACAAAATGTACATCTCCGTACCCAATTTCCAGACTTCGATATAATCTGACATAGAGTCATGAGGGATTTCCAGAGTAACGCCATGAGGATACGAGCTAGCGCCTCTGAAGTGAGCCTTTTTAATTTTCTTGCTAGTATAGAACCCACCAGAGTCTAAGAGAAAACATGCAAGGATTGCAGAGAGTAGGCAATGGAGGGAAAGGGGCACTGCCAGTTGTAGTTATTCCTACTATGAATGAGGTAAGTTCTGATCGCTAGAGAGCATTCAAGTTCAAGGAGCAAATGCAAGCACTTTCTTTTCTATAGGCATTTAAAAAATCTATTTAGAGAATCATAAAACATATTTTGAGAAATGAATCCTCACCAAAGGTCATATCTAGTCTCTGTAATAATGAGTTTTCACACGAATTGATTTGCATGTATTCAAGTGACTGCAAGTTTCTCACTGTAAATACTACATGAAGTCATGGGAATAGGGGAGGGTGAGGCTCTTCACTGATCAGTACACCCTAATAGGCACAAAGAAGGTTCACAAAATACATGATTTTGAAAAATTCAATTGTGAATAATGTGTATGAAGATAATTTTGAGGATCTTGGGCAGATTTCAGAGTCAACGTTTTGTTGTGAAAACAGTGAAAAGATTCAGTGTTTCAAGGTAACGGCATTGCTTTCAAGAGGCCACCTAGGTGAGCCACCGAGCACTTCTTTCTTAAAATTTTTGAGCCTGTAAATAATAGTAAACTGTCAAATTAAAATCTTTTTAAAAACCCATGCAGATTCTTAATTTACTATAGGAATATAGACCAATGTTGAAAAGAAACAGGTCTCACTCTGGGAGACAATGTTGCTATTGTTTATTAGTGATAAGAAATATAACTTATTTCAGCATGACTTATCCTTAATAACATGCACATTCTAAATATTCTAGATTGAAATACTACTGAGACAGTTATGTGCTTCATATTTACACACATAAAACATTTTCCATGATTACATATAAAAAATTAGAATCATTTTACAATTTAGAGTAAAGCAATCACAGACCTGCAGAATTACACATGTAGCCACAGTAAGAATATTTTTCAATGCCCACGTATTATGTTTATGTTACTCATAACAAAACCAAATGATTATTAAATATGGATAATAAAGACTACATGAAAACTTAGCTCTTTGATGTTGCTGTTAGGTGCAATGGCTGTCAAATCTTGCTAATAAAATTTTCTAAAATATTAGTACTTGAAACTGAAGTCAAATGGTGGCAGAAAGTAATCTTTAATAAAGTACACACACAGACACACACAAAGAGACACACACACAGACACACACACAGAGACACACACACACACACACACACACAACCTTCTTGAACTCTCTTCAATTCTTTGAAGTCTTCCTAAGCCTCCACAAGCCAGTATATTCTTACGATTTTTTTCTCTCCATTTGAAAGGACCTTCACCTGATACACTTAAAAAATACCAATAATCTGGTTATCAGCTCAATCCAATGGTGAGTTTTGTTAAACATAAATACAAATGTAAAAAAGAAAAACATGCTAAGGCAAAAAAGCAAGTTCCATTACTGCCCCCACCCTTTTCTTAGAGCATTTACTTGAGAAAACTTGTAATTGTGAATTCTTCCTTTGCCCATTAAGATGTTAAGTATTTTTAAAGGCTAAATAAGCCTCTTGTCAGTTTCACAGCCCAAGAATTTTTTTCTCCAAGACCTGAGACAGTGGTTTGAGACGCGGTGAAGGAAAACAATGCCCTTGTCTTCCAGTGTTCACGAGCAGAAGCCCAACGTGGGCAGGTGCCTGGGTCTGAGTTATAGAACTACCTCCTGTCAGACAGGTATGATAACCTTATTTTTCATTTAAAGGCACTTAGGAAAGGCATACAGCCACTCCAGTTACAAGGTGGATTTATGATTAATTATGTGACAAATGGTCCTGTCAAGTCTTCTTACTTTGGGACTAGTTTTCATTTATCTTAACATATATGTAACAGGTTGTACCTACCTGGCTATATAAAAAGGTGAGATCTCCTACCTTCTTCAGTCTCCTTACTGGATAGCCTGTGATTCACATCACATTTTGGTTTAGTGCTTATTCAATAATAAAACTGCTCTTTCTCATCTACTTGTATGTAGAGACATCATGCGTCAGCAGAACATTTTGTTTGTTTCCCAACAGTTCCTACTTCAGAACTCCAAAACACTGAAAATTCCTTAATGCATTACCAGGAAATCCCTAAACTTCATTAGTGAGTAATACTAACATTTTAGAAGCTCATCTTTGAGTAATTATTATTAAAAGAAAAATTTTTTTTAGGAGAGCAAGGTACAGGCTTTTATTTAGAAATAACGTGAGAGGACAGAGCTCCCGGCTCACGCCAGGAGGGGACAAGAGAGCCCCTTAAAATTTTTTATTATGGGAAAATATACATAATGAAAAATCCACCACTGTAACCACTTCAGGTGTACAATTCTGTGGCAGTAAGCACATCCGCACTGCTGTGTGGCCATCAAGACTCCCCGTCTCCAGAGTTCTTACATCGCCGCAGACTGAAAGTGTGCCCTTTAAATAGCTGCCCATCTCCCCACCCCCACCTGAGCCTGGCAACCACCGCGCTGCCTTCTGACCCTCATTAGGTCATGTAAGTGGAATCATGTAGATCATGTACTTGCCTTGTGGTGTTTGGCTTGTTTCATGTAACACTATGTCTTCAAGGTTCACCCATGATATAGCATATTTAAGAATTTTGTGTTTTAAAAGCTGAATATTCCATTGTATGTATACATTACATTTCATTACTCTAGTCATCTCCCAACATACAACTGCGGCTTTTCCACCTCTAGACTATGTGAATCATGCTGCTATGAACATGGGTGTACAAATACACTTGAGACCCTGCTTTCAATTATTCTGAGTATATACCTAGAAGCAGAATTGCTGAATCATACAGCAATTCACTGTTTGATCTTCTGAGGAACCACCACGCAATTACTTACACCGGGTTTGTTTTCCTGGCGGTCCAGTAAGCACTATGAGGTCATGATTAGTGTCACGGTTATGCAGTGCTGAGTCCTGAAGTCCTTGCAGACCAACCTTGCAGGTATAACCTATGAGCCTACAAATATTGAAAAAGTGATTAAATAAATGGTGGGATGTTCTAGAGGGAGCTTAAAGCCCAGACACCACACATCACACATGCAAAGCATTTTCTTTTTTCTGTCTAGCAGGCAAAGGTGAACTGTGAGACATGGGTGTCCCTGACAACGAACACGCAGGGGCTGAGTGTCAGGAAGCGTCAAGGCATCAATGCGGAGGCTCTCATCAGCCGGTGGCTTGAGTTCACGACCTTGTTATCAAAAATGGTGACATAGAAGATGGCATGTAAAAGGAGACAAACATGTTCACCAGGATCAGGATGGTGGTGTCATTGATCAACCTCAAAATAAACATGCCACATCAGGGTACCCAGGGGGAGAAAAAGAGTCAACATTGTGTAATCTCCATCATATAGCCTTCTAGACCATGCAAACCAACCTACTGTAAGGGAAAGTGAATCAGCGGTGGCCTGGAGGGCGTGACGGGCACTGAGAGACATTATTAAAGGTACAACATAAATACAGGGTGATGGACAGGCTCATCATGGATAGGTGATTGTGATGACAGTTTCACGGGTTGTAAGAATTTCAACTTACCAAATTGCAGTTTAGTATGTGCAGTTTATCGCATGTCATGCATACCTTATCAAAACTTTGAAAATATAGTTCAAAATAAAAACCTGGATTTCCTATTGTCTTTGTAAAATCCCCTATACTAACTTCACCATCTCTCTCCTCATGCCCCAGGAGAGGGAGCTGTGCCTCAGTGGTAGCAAATATCTGTGAGCAGTCAAAGTTATTTCCACTTTATTAAAAAGGAATGCAGGCTGAGTCACAGAGGCCACAGCACTGACCAAGAGATGCCCCTTCTATCCTGGTTTTCCTACCTGCACAGCAGAAGCCTTGAGATAGGCAGCCCAGAAAGGCTACAGGAACCATAAAACCTTTAGATTATTTTTTCTCACCGTGATCTCAGCTACCTAAGAGTCAGTTCAGGAGATTTGACAATTCCTATACCTGCTCATACTTTATAGCCACAGTGATGGGAACATTGTGAATATCCCTTTAAAAAAGTTATACTCTAACTGCTCTGTTGCAGTCTCCCCACCCCCTGCTAATCCCACATTCCCTTAACAATGCTGATTCCTCCTGTAATCTCTCAGCCAGTGGCACTGAAGGATTCTGGACCCCCTGGCACACAGGAGCTGAGGAACAGATTTCATTCATCACTGCTGAGTACAATGTAAGGGCCCCTGTGAGTAGTTTTATTCTCAGAAGCCCCAGAAGTTGTCACAGGAACTGTGTCCTTTTCAGGCTGACCTCTAAACCTACAAACCATCATGACATCCAAGCTACAAATAAGGACCACGAAGCCATGCAGCCCTTTCTGGGAAGCCTTGGATAATAATACAAATTAGCCCAAAATGAGAGCGCTATATTCTGCCATACTGTCCCACCCAAGGCACACAAGTTTGGGGTCCCAACAAGAGGTAGTCACACCTTCATGCTAGCAGAACTCAGTTTTTCTCAGCAGAACAACTCAAACTGTGAGAAAAAAATGAGAGAGGAATGAATGCTCAGGCTTCTCATAGATCCTTCCACAAACAGAACATCAAGTTTTACTTAATGAACACAGTGTCGTGGGTGAATGATTGCGCACCATAGGCACATTCCAGGGAGTAGAAGTAAAATGGCTACTTCAATAGAACTGAGAGCGACATAAATCTGGCAGCTTAGAGTTTAAGACGGCTTCCACATATCTAAAATTTAGTGGATATTCACATGTATGAGATTAAATTTAGGTAGATGGCATCCTCATGAGGGATATTCTCCACTGTTATAATGAATGCAGGAATAGCACATTTCCTATGCATTTACATTAATTCCCTAAGTTTCCTAGGTGAACTTTTTGGCGTTCAGTAAAGTAAGGCCTTCATCTGAAGGCTTTCCATGTTCAGCACGCTCATAAGGCCTTCATCCAGCGTGAATTCTCTGGTGTCTTAAGAGATGGTGTTGTAAAGAATTTCCCACATCCACTGCACTCAAAAGACCTCTCTCCAGTATGAATTCTCTGATGTTGATGGAGCTTAAGAGCTTTGGCTAAAAGATTTCCCACATTTACTGCACTCATAAGTAAGGCCTTGATTCAGTGTGAACTCTCTGGTAGTTAAAGACACTAAAACTGTAAGTAAAGAACTTCTCACATTCACTGCATTCACAAGGTGTCTCTCCAGTGTGAATTCTCTGATGTTGAAGGAGGTTGGTCTTGTTGCCACATAATTTCCCACATTTGCAAACTCATGAGGCCTTTCTGTGGCGTGAACTCTCCAGGGGTGATTGAGGTTGCAGCTCTTCCCACATTTACTACATGGGTAACAACTTTCTCTATCAAGGCCTCTAGTAATGAGTAAGTGTGTGTTTACACTTGAAGGCCTTCACACATCCTCCCCAGTAACAATGAATTTTTACAGTATGAAAGTCTACTAGTTTCCCAAGTACACAGCCCTGTTGGATTAATTTTTTTGTCCTGTTTCTTAAGTGGCATTCCTCTAAATTAATCTCACGGAAGCTTCTGTACAGCGAATGAGTCAACCTAGTTCAATTTTTCCCTCTATGTGATTTGATCTTTTAGGTTTCACCCCGAAAACACAATGAACACCTATCAACAGCCTTGTAGCCAGTGCTCACCGCACACTGTTACCATTTCCAATGTCAGTATTGGAAGTGATTTCTTTCAGGATCTCATTTTTATTTGTTAATGTCTTTATACACATATAAGCACATATACACATGTGTACATTGTAATAAATGCTAAAGTCATAAACCAAAAAGGAAAAAAGAAAGTCCACTGAATACGTGGTACTGCTCTTTGACTTCTGCATGGTGCTAAGTGATGTTGTTGGAGAAACCCTGAAGTGGTCAGGAAACCCTTCCCAACCTCCCTGTAGTTAAGGGGTTTCCCTAACACAGAGAATTTGTAGATCTATCTTCACAAGCTCTGCTTCTGAAGTGTTTCTCTTTAACATGCTGCTTCTGGTGCTGCGGAAGGTTTGCAGTGCAGTGAAATAGAATAGTTTCCCACATGCCCAGCAGGTGTATACTTTTTGCCTGATATGTGTTCCCTGGTGCTCAGCCAAGTGCCAGATGTCTCTCAAGACTGGGCTGCTCACCTCACAGGGACGGGCCGTCTGGGCAGACACACACCTTCAGAGTCCTGGCCTGTGACACTCCCACAGAAACGCTCTACTCACAGATGCCTCCTCACTCTCAGCTCCACACCAACAACCTGAAAGGAATCAAATGCTAGGAGTCCATGTTGACTTTGGGGCAGCTGCCCCTACGGGGAGAGGAGTGTGCTCAACAAAGTCAGATAAATCCATGGAATTATTTGCAGAACCAGAGTTTGTTCAGGCTGAATATGGGGCTGCTTTGCTGTACTGGAGAAAAGCATAGAATGGGGAATGTCTCACAGCTGAAGGACATGACTATGGGGTCTGACATCTGGAGGAGAGCACGGTCTACAATCTGTTTTTCTGAAAATCCCTTCCAGGAGGTTCTTGTTTGCTGGTGATACAGGAGTGCTATGTAGAAGGCTATGTCCAGGACCAAGAATATCCAACTGCAATAGAGTAAGTAGCTCATGCTCAAGGACTATTTAAAGTTATATGCACACCTCATGCCACAATATGTGGACATCAGTGTGGGAGAGCACTGCAGAGGGAGCGCTGAGGAAAGTGGGTGAGATGAGGAGTCCTAGGGCTGAGAATCATTTCTGCACGGGATGCAAGAGTAGTGTCAGGTGGAGCTGACAAGTAGGCAAAGTGCGAAAAATGGTGAAAAACAGCAGAAATGAGTTTTGGCCTTGGTGTTGGCAAGTGGCATTGGTACCAAGATATTCACCAAATAGAATCGGTTTCTGCTATAATTTGAATACAGCCCTGACATCATGCCTTCCCCCAGGTGTTGCTCCTGAAGACTAGATCATCCTGAGCCCGTATTTCTGTGGCTGGATTAACAGCCATTTGTGACCCACTGAAGGCTCTCTACCCTATTCCCAAGATGAGCAAATACTGGCACCCATATTGATACAATTAATAAAGGAAAGACTGTACAAAAGAGCAGCCAACACTGGGCCAGAACAACTCAGCACACGATGGCCCACAGGAAAGAAAAATATTACAGAAAACTCTGGAGAAGAATCTTGTAAAAAAAACCGTGGTCCAAGCAATTAGTGGTGACAGCCCTTCCTGGAACAGCCAGGCCAGAGGAACCGTCAGCTATGGGGAGGCAGCAGGACCTGGGGCCTCAGGTGCCCTGGATCAGGACAGCCACCATGCCAGGGAGAGACAAGCAGAACAGGAGCACTTACAGTGACTGTGGGATGCCTAACTCTAAATCCATCCTCGAGAGGCAGCAGGCCGGTGTCGGGGCTGCTCAGGGTGCACAGTGGTCATTCAGCGTTACCAGCAGTGCCCTGGGTCCTCAACTGGGAAGGACATACCAGCCTCAGGAAAAAGGGAAGTGCAGAGAATACCTCCGGGCACAGGGGTGGGTGTGAGGACTTTACCAGAGAGGATATAAGGTCAAAGTTCTTGGGAACCATATCACAGCATGGATGTCTCTGCACCTCATCAAGGAGACCCCACTCCTCTGAGAAGTTCACAGCCACGTCCTCAAAGGTCATAGTGTCCTGTCACGAGGGTGACAAATGAAACCACAAACAGCCCTTCTCCTGAGTACCCATAATCCATCTCATATTTATCTACCCCACTCCCACCCTCCCTCCAAACCCCAACCTAGGAGACAAGCCAGGCCCTGGTGCAACCTGCCCTGCCATCTCCTCAGGGGCTCACAAGCCACCATGTTCTGTATCAGCAGCATGAGGCAGGCACACAGGCAGAGGTCTAAGCTGCAGCCCTGGCACAGATGTTATCCACCCACTCCTGTCAAGCTTACTGTCCTGATGTGAAGTTAAGTAAGGCTCAATACCAGGAACTTGGGCCCATCACACATACTCTCTCTCCAACTACATTCACTCTAGATTCCACGTCCCTCACTGCCCTGGACACCACAGGCACATGCCCATGGCCATCATACCCCACTGTCCCATAGCACAGGCATCTCCCTAGCCTCTCCATGTTACTTTTGTGTTAGTCACCTCCTCTTAACTGTACTGGTTGAGGGTGGAACTCCTGTCACAGGGTTACAGGGATGGCCAAACACAGGACACCTGACACTGGACAGATACAATCAACAGTTTATTCATAAAATATACTCACAGCCTGGAGGAGAACACCACACACCTTACAGGGGCACAGGAATGTTGTACACTGGAAAGGAGTGAACAACCAGGGGCTGAGAGATGCAAGTTTTATAGGACCAAGAGATGAAATACAAGCTGGTTCCCACAGGATGATGCAAATGGGCTAGTACAATACTGAAACCCACTTCAAAGGGAAAAGCAACTGCTCTGGTCCCCTTGGTAAAAAAAGGATGCTTGGCTAGGTGACCTTATCTAAGATTACAGAGTAGGGAGGAGAAATTGCAGTCAGGCCATGTGAGGCACTCTGGGTTACACCATATGTCAACGCAGCAAATAATAATGTGCCTTAATTTTCGGCCATAAAATACAACTTCACAGAAAACATTGAGTTACTTGGCAAATTCAGGCAGGATCCAATACTACCCCAAAACTCTCAGACCCCCCCCTCTAGGGGTGAAAACACCTAATCCTTCTGTGAAGGTCTCTGCCTGGCTCTGTTCATGCCTGAGGCCAAGCCACACAGAACCAATTGTGAATCTGATACCTGTGGCCCTGTTCCATTTCTGTGCTGCACTCAGCAACGCCAACCTTCTTTGTCCACCTAACGCCCATTCAAAGCCCCAGCCCCACTTATCGACCACCCAAGTCACAGTTTCTCAGAGACGACCAAATTTGCCCATGACCATACCCACCTGGCTGAATGAAATAACCCAGGCCCCATCAAAGTCCTAACAAAGTCTTAAGTCCACACAGTGATGACTATGCAAGGGCTCTGGCTTGAGTGTCATCTTGCCTCCGTCACTCCAACGCCTCTGCATCCATCTCAGTCCACTCTTCTCTTAGAAGCCTAGGCCACTTGCTTGTCTGTCTAATACACCTTCCCTGCATGGCCACATAGCTCCTCCAATACCATCACTCAGGCACCCAAACAAGATACCAAGTGCTCAGCCCCTGTCCTTCACTTCCTGGCATGGAAAGCGCTTTATGGCTCTAACACGAAGACTATACTTCCTAAATGTAACCACAGGTCACTCGAGTCCACACAATAGCTACATTTTCAATGTCCCCAACTTGAACCCTTTTGATGTCCCAACTTGTGTGTCCAGCTGATTTATCACCTCCACTCAGTAGTTTCTGAAATACCTCAAACTCAGTATGACCAAAACAAAGCTCCTGATATCCCCAGTGAGTATGACTCATACCACCAACTTCCGCACCTCAGTCCCTCCATCCCTACAGCTGCAAAGACCAAACACACTGGAGTTATCCCTGATTTGGTTTCCCTCCCTTACCACCCACATTAGACTAGGTCCCTCTTTTTAAACACATCGAAAATCCAACAACATATTCTGAACCACAGCCCTGATCCAGTAACCCTCACCTTGACTATGGTCATAGGCTCCACCTTGATCTTCCTTGCTCCTCCCTCAGTCCCACAGTCTGTTCTCCACTTTACCATCAGATGGAGCCTGGTTGGATCTTGGTAATATCACCAACCTCCTCTCATCCAAACCTCCCATTACCTCCTGAATACACATGCAACTCCTCAGTCATTCCTATCCAGACACCTATGCCCTTGTTCTTTGTTCACACCAGAAAAGAGGACCTGTTAGCACCCCAACTCAGTTAAATACTTAACTCTGAGTATCTGCACATCCTCCTACCAGCTCCTGCATTAACAATCGTTTACATTGGTTGCCAGAAGTGGGAACACCTTCATGTAAAACCCCAGACATGGACTTGGGACCCTGGGCTTGGGATTTCTCTAGGGTCTTGGAAAATGGCACGTAAGAGTACCAGGACACCACAAGCCAGAGAACATCTGAGGAGTCAAGGCCACTAAGGGACGAGGCCACCCTCTACAAACCCATGTTGGTTCCATCAGTGCTTCTGCATCGCTGTAAATCTGTGGGAAGAGGCGAGGCTTAGAGGAGTGAGACCACAGGGTGAGGGGGGTTGACGGGCTCACTGCCCCCTGTGCCCTTGCCTGGCCACGGGGCCCGTGACCTCGGGCTGAGTGGCTACCCTCTGGGCCTCTGCGCTCAGGGCTGCCTTTTACCAGAAGCATGTTCTTGAACAAAGATTCAACCTCCTAGTGCCTCAATATCTTCATCACCCACCTTGACGCCGTTTTTCCGTGAAACAGCCTTAGGAAACATAAGACGCTAACGTTGTGTTCCTCTTTCCTTCTTAAATAGACATAACTCAGCCGCCTCTTCCAGGCTCATCTGCGCCTCGCATTGTTCTTTTCAAGCAGAAGGCCGACCCAGGATCCCCAAGTCCCCCCGGGCGGCCGCACCTCCGGCTCCGCACGGGCGGGGCCCCCGCCTGTAACCGTCCCGAGGCGCCGTCACCCCGGCGCTCAGGGGCCCCGCCCACGAGCGCCTCTCCTTCGGGACCCGGGGCCTGGGCGGCGGGCCGTGAGCAGGGCCCCGCACTCGGACCCGAGGGTGGGTGGCTGAGGGCGGGAGGCCTGGGGACGAGCAGGGACGCCATCGGGCTCTGTGGGCGCAGCGGGGCCAGGCCTCAGACCCGCTTCTCTGCTGAGGGGACGACTCTCCTCACGCCCAAACACTTCTACCACCCTGATGCCAACTCTGCGCCTCAGGTCCCACGAGCAGCGTTAGGGGTCGTCAGGAGGGCCGGAAGTCCCTCATCCTGAGCCGACATTGGCTCCTCACTCCTGCCCCTTGACGCACGGGCTTCTGGGTAACGCAGCCCTGGCGCTCCGGAGGCAGCGCGCAGGCGTGTTCGCTCCACCCACCAGAGAGCCGTCTGCGGGGCCCCGGAGGTCTTCCTGCCTTAGGGGAGGAGGGGGATTCCTCCCTGGCGAAGTCGGAGAGGAGTCACTGTTTCTCTCCATAAAGCTCAGCCTGCTCCCAGAGGATAAATATATTGAGATTCTTCCATACCTACTTATGGAAATGGCCATATCGTCCCATAATCATTCAGATATAATCATAACATGTTACACAAGAGTTCACTCGGTGTACATTCTATGGGTTTGGTCAAATGTATAAGCACATGTATCCACCATTATAATATCCTATGGAGAAGTTTCACTCATCTAAAAATTCTCTGTGCTTTGCCTGTTGATCCCTTCCCGGGGTTCAAGTGCCCAACAATAAGCTTTTGATTGCCGAGGCATCCATTTCAAAGACATCCATGCAGAATGAACATATTGCCAGCTAAATGACAAGCGACACAGCTACCACTAAAACAAGTAGGTAAGAAACCAGGCTGCCTCACCCATGAAGTTGCCCTTTATTAAACTCTTGGATAACCTAGATACCTGACTACTAAGTGACCCTCTTTTTGCCTCCCTGTGCCCTAATTCCAGGTTTTATGTTTTATATTTTCCCAAGTGAACGCATGAAGCCCTAGGCAGCCCACCCAGAACCCTTATAAAAGCAGAACCACAGGTCCATGCTCCCTCCCTCTTTCAACTGGTGATCTCCTTGAGTGGCCCTTGAAGGCGGTGTGTATCCTTCCGAATCTGTGAGTAACAGACCTTGTTTATTTAAAGTTACTCGATGGTTTTGCCGAGGAGCATCCTGCGACATGGTCACAAGGCCGGTTCAGCCACAGCATTGGTCTGTGAGGCCCGTTCCGTGTGCCGTTGTCCAGGTGAGTACCTCGGCCTTAGATGATTGCATCAGTACGGGTAGGCTGAGACCAATACAAAATGCACCCTCCCTCTCTTACCCCAACTACTGCTATGCTATTTTGAAAAGGGCCAATGACTGCAACTTTCACAGTCCAAGCATCTGAACTCCTTGAATCACATGTTCTTGTCACTTTTTTGGAAAGTGATTATCATTTTCCAGTAATTGCAAGGACAGCTCTTCATGGGGAACTGAGATTACCTTAAAAAAGTTTTGAAATGCAATTTTCAGAAATCAGTAGTAGAGTTTATGCAGTTATTCAGACACAGGTCAGAAACAGCTGTGTGGATAATCAGGGAACTTTGAAGAAAATTAAGATCATAGAGAATTCCTAGTAGGGCTTTTATTATTGAAAACATTAAGCAATACCAGCTTGGAGGGAGAGTTGAAGTGGACATTTATAGCTGCCAGACAAGAAGCTGAGATGTCAGTTATTCACAGCTCTCACAAATGTTCACTGAGCAAATACTTGGTTTCAAGCACTGCTGTAGGTCAATGGGAGACACTCGGACACAGAAAAGACAGAGAATCCTGTCGTCATGAAGCTTACATTCTTCAAGGAGCACAGACAGGTTATATGAAAGAAAATTATGAAATTACAGAGTAAGTTAGCATGTGGTAGTAACAATGAAAACAAGACAAGGTGTGTGTCCTGAGAAATCTAGTATGAAATGTAATATTAGACAGTCCAGTAAGGAGGCAGGAGGGGTTCTCCTTAATAAGAGGGCCATTGAGACACTTTAAGGAGATGAGAGATGTGCCACGTGGATATTTTTTGGGTAAGTTCATGGAAGAAGCAGCAGATGACTGTCTTTAGTGCGTGGAGTGCTCACAGGGCCCAGCAGCGGCGCCGGGGGCAGGAGTCTGGGACTCCTGGTTGGCTAGTCATCTACTTTGCTCACTGCAGAGACACTCAGGGAATGTGAGTGAAAAAACTTGGGCCTACTATTCTTCACCTTGGTGGCCATGGGCCATGAACTAAGTAGGACTTCATGCAGCCCCCTTTTCCTAGTTTGATTCTTGGATCTTCGCCATTAGTGCCACCTGGGGCCTCATTGGAACTCCATCCTCTCAGTTCTGAACCCAGATCAACTGAATCAGGCATTCTGGGATTCAGACCCTAGAAACTGTTGTCTTAAGCTCCAGGTGATTAAGATGCACATGAAGAACATTCCATCCTTCTCTTGTGATTATGTCCAGGGTGCTGTTTCTTGTAATTGACTTATCAATCTCCAAGACTTTTGCAATGAGGTTGCATGAATGCATCAGTGTACATTTATTTCCTAAAGCTTTTAAATTAAAAAATGTCAATTTTTAATTATATTAGTACTATAACACATACTTATAAAATAGAATACGAATAGTTTCTGATCATTCTAGCTCCTGGAAGAAAACAAGGTTTGCAGTAATAAGATTCTCCTTTTAGAACTGTGTCTGCACATATGTGTACCACTCTATGGGTATGTCAGTGAGTTCAAACATATTCTTTTTTTTTTATGTATATACATATCAGGTTTATTGAGCTATAACTTACATACCATACAATTCACCCATTTAAAGTGTACAATTCAATGGTTTTTAGTATATTCAGAGTTGTGCAGCCATTACCACAATCAATTTTAGAACATTTTTCTAAATGTTCACACCAAAAAGAAACCCTGTATGTATTACCTGTCAATCCCTATTTCCCCCCAAATTCTTAGTGCAAGGCAACCATTAGTCTACTTTCTGTCTCTATCAAACATATTCTTATACAAGTTTTTCTTAGTGAAAAATCAAGTCATACCTTGTATACTGATTCATAAATTGACCTTCTCGCCTAATTTTTCTTGGACAACCTATAGGTACTCATTTTACAAAAAATACCTCATTATCTCCAATCTTTGTGGACCTAACACTGCCTCTTTGTGAAGGCTGCATTTTGCTTTGTTGTCTGCATGCTCCAGGTTCCCCATGCAGCGGGGCAACTGCTCCCAGCCTACAAATAGCTCCTCGGTTCATCCAGGGCCCCTCCTCCCAGACCATGAGGACGAAACTACTGGAGTTCTTCAGACTTTCTTCTTGGTGGTCAGCTGCTCTCAAGGGTCACCAAGGCTGAGAACCAGAACCAGGTAGTGTCTCATGATTGCCAGGAGGTTGGTGACACTGTACTAGACCTAGGAACCAGAACTGTCCCATCCTGATGCTTGGGGTCAGGTTGGCTGTGGTACCCAACACAGTGTCCAAAAGGGGCACATTGTGCTGGCTGCATCTTGCCCTGCAGATCTGTCCCTGAGATTGTCCCAACATGTGGGACACTGCACTGTTCAGGTGCTAAAGGTGAGCCATCAATTTCTGGAGGGAGAAGTGGGATCTCAGCTTCAGGGTCCAGCAGTGAAGATGCTGTCTCTGGAGGAGGTGACACCTATATGCACCTGACCTGTGATGTGATATGGAGGGTCTTCACTTCTTTGGGGAGGGAGACTGAAAAAGCCTGGTGGAAAATGTCAGTCCCTATCCCGCCCAAGGAGGCAAGGAGGGCCCCCCCCGAGAGGACTCATCTACAGAGTTTCCTGCTACCTGCCCATCTCTGTTGCATCTCTACCCTCTGCTTCCTTGTGCAGGTTTGGGAAGCGCCCTGGAAAGGGGGTTCCACCTCAACTGCTGTGCATCTTTCCCTCAAAGGTCACAATCTGGCAGGCAGTCACTGCGGTATTCTGTATAGTTTCATGGTTGGTTATCACAAGAGTGTAAGTCAGACCCTGTTGTCCCATTAAGCTATAACCTGCAAACACACTTGTAGGAAATAAGAGCAATTCTGAGAGTTTAAAGCCCAATTCTCACTACCATGCTTCTTTTGGACTTTGCAAGTTGGAGCTAAGTTTTGGTTCCCAGCAGAAGTAAAAGCAAAATAGGAAGCCCCAAACTAAACCTTCCCAAGTTAAAAAAAAAAAAGCTAACTTATACTTTTGTAGTATTTTTAGACATACCAAATCTGTCCCTTAACTGTATCTCTTCGGATATTGAGGCCTCCTTATTGACTAATTTGTTGCAGAGAACACATTACATGACAGTTGGGTTAGTCTGCTAGGACTGCCATAACAAACATCACGACTACTTGGCTTAAACAGAAATATACTTTCTCAGTTCTGGATGCTTGAAGTCTTAGGTGAGGGGTTCAGGGGTTGTGGCGGCCTGAGGCCTCGCTCCTTGGCTTGTGGACCGTCATCTTGCTGTGTCCTATGGTCTTCTCTCTCTCTGAACACATGCCTGATGTCTATTCCTCTTACAAGGAGACCAGTCATAAGAGAGTAGGTTCCCATCCTTACGGCCTCATTTGAACTACTTAATCCTTAACATCTCCAAATATGGTCCCAGGGGATTAGGGCTTCATCATATGGAAAGTATTATGTTAATAAATGTTCACGGTAATAATAAAAGGCAAAGGAGTAACTGAAGTTGGGAGATAAACAGGCAAAGACCGTACGATTATTTGAAAGTATCTTCTGGATGCCAATGGCTCACAATTTTTAAGTGATTCATGAAAATATAATTTTCAAAGGCTGCCCACTATGTACTGTAAATACATTACCTCTGAGAACTATTTAAAACAAGCTTTCAACTAAAACATATTAGAAGGTGCTGGAAGCTCATGAAGCTTACTTAGGCCTGTTCCCTCTTGAAAAGAAAATTAGTAACAGGTAGGGAGTAGTAGAGATTCAGCATGACATAAGGCTTTCTCCTCACAACAATCAGAAAGAAATAATAAAAAAGGATAGACTTCCTCCAGGTGTCCACACATGCCACCGGATACTGTGTGCCCTCCCTGAAGTCATCTGGACAGTGCAGGAGCTTGCCCCAGGCCTTTGGAAACAAGGGATGATGGGGCAGCCCTCAAGGGCATTTTTACTGAGATTGTTTTTAGGAAGTGTGGGTAAAATTGTAGTATTTCCAGAATATCTCGCCTGGCTTTAGTACATCTGCATATCAGTAGGCGTTCAGAGGTGGAGAGAAGTATGGCTCTAGTGCATTTGCATCATTCCTCAGGGTGGAGAGAAGTTCATCTCCATGTCAGTGGGTAATTACCTGGGCAACAGACAGCTTATCTGTACCTGAGAGGTGAGGGGAGGCCCAGTTTTGCTTCTGCCAGAGGAGGAAAGACTGAAGGGCCCGGACTGCAGTTTGTAAGCAATAAACAGGTTTTAAACTTTATTTTTCCCTTTGACTGATTTCGGTTTTAGAGTTATTTTGCCCCGGGATTTCCTCTCCCCGGACTTTCAGGAAGAATACCTGGGGATCGCTAATGGCAAATGTCTTCCCAGGGGTGCTTCCTGACATCCTCTCCCAGGAACAGCTCATCATTTACAACCCTGCTACTGGGCTGTGGGTCACCTGACCCACCAGGCTAGGCAGTCAGCTTTCCTCCTGTGGACGCTGGCTGGAATAATGACCTATATATGAACTTTTTAAGATTTGGTAGGTGAGTACGGAAAAGTATGTGTCTTGCAGCAACTCAAAACAAGCCTCCTACGTTCCTTGGCTCCTTACAATTGCCATCAACCAACCTGGAGTGATCTGCCTTTCTTTGGTCTCTCCCTATCTTCTGCATGTGGGGGTCAATTGCAGACTACACCCTTGAAATTCCTGAGGCAGTTGCAATCAAAGAGAAAATGCTGCAAAAGGAAACTTCGGAATCCTGGTAATTTAGTGCTGTTATTACTTTTATTGATCCTCACAGAGACTAAGGTGAATTGCATCATCACCTGCGTATTAGTCAGCAAACTGCTTCCAGGAACTCTAGCGAGTCACTCAAGATACCCTTCAGCCCCTTCTGTCTGCGGCAGATGGAAGGGTGCCTTGCCCCACAATGTCTCCACTTGCCAATGAAGACTGCAGGAGCAGCTGATGCACAATGAACGGGCACCTCTTTGAAGGCCCCATGGTCGGGTCACTCCTAATCCGCATTTTATACAAGAGGAAACTAACGCAGGAAGGGTCATTCCCTGTGAGCTCCTGTGACTTCAGGGACCTGAGGTCCACTCAGATCACTTGGGAAGGCTGATCACTGCCCCCCTCTTTCTCTTCCCACTGGGCTTTTAATGTGCAGTTCATCCCGATCTGGTCCCCCATCTGCTCCACCTCATCAGTTATAGACCAGAAAGTAAGCAAACAACACAAAGCAAGACACGGTAGTGTTACTTAATATCTGAAACTAAGAAACAGATGGAGATTAGGTGAATGTACATTAGTCTTAAAAATTAGTGGTGTGTCCATTACATTGTGCATAGCACAAAAAAGAAAAAGATACATCTTGCAGTACTGAAAACAACTGTCGGCTCCCTCCCTGCCTCTGACCCGCAGATTGAGGAGGCGACACGATGAGATATCAAAGACCTGAAAGGACCAGCCAGGGGACTCAAGGCGTAACAGCTCAAGAGTGGTGCTGAGAGAGCACCTCTCACATTTATTGATCAAATGGTTGCTAACAACAATAGAATTCTGCATAGGGAACTCAATACACTATCATTAATCAACGCCAAGCATAGTTCTCAACAGTCTCCAATCTTTTGGAGCATAACGAACAAGTTCCAATAGAGTGAACAAGTTCTTACATGATGAACAATGCAACAGCAGTCATACCACAGAAACTGATTCGGTTACTATAAATAATCAAATCAACTATGATTATTCATATGATTTTTATACTTAAATTATAAGTGAATCCCACATTTCCCCCTTTTTTGTTTTAATTGACGGAGATGCATATGCATATATTTGTGGAAGGTACCAGAATAATGATTAGCTGGGCTCGGCCTGTGACATAGCCTGTCACAGGCAATGTCTCTCTCATCTGGGGGGGTGAGGTTCTATGCCTCACCTCAGTTGGCCCCCACGTTGCTCACCTGAGGTCCCTTGCGACTGTGCCTGTCTTAGGTTGTTCCTCCCATGAGGAATCTTACCCGTCTCTGGCTAACCAGCCATCTCCTGGGACCAAACAGGGAGATAAAATACGAAAGAGAGGACAGCCAGCAGCTATAATTCTGGATAAAATCACAATATACATGATTATTTTCTTGCAGCAAATGCAGGTGGGGAATCAGTATATGATTTCACAAAGTTGTTTAAAAGGAATCACTTATTTCTTGAAGTTAATTCTTGAAAAGTAGCATATGCTTGTATTGGCTTTAAAAGACCAACAACTGCATTCCGCACACACACTAGGAGAACAGGAATACAAATGTATAACAGTATTAGACCTACAATTATAGGCCATATCCAATGAAACCAAGAAAACCGATTTGACAATCCAGGCATTTGTGAAAACTTATCAATAACATGGTGAATGTTGTCTATTTGATCTTGAATAGTATGAGAAAAATCAGACAAATTAAAACAACACATTCCTGGAAATTGTTCACATCCCTTATGTTCTTTCAACAGTAAATAATCTATGGTAGCACGATCTTGAAGTACAGCAATCTGTACTTCTAATTCTTGGTTCAGTTCAGATAATATAGAAGCAGTCAAATTTGTAGTTTTACTATACGCACAGGCTAATTTAGATATTTCATTTTGCATCCCAGTAACAAGTCCAGGAACTGGCAAAAGAAATGCAGCAGCAACTGCAACAGCAGCAGGATCCAATAGCTTCACATTGTCGTCACAGCTAGACGGTAAAGCTCGAGAAGACCTTCTATGTGTATGTCCAGGATGATCTATTAAAGCTGGAAGAATGCGTCCCACACCACAGACACCTTGATAATGGGAAGAAAGGGCTTGATACGTTTTGTTATCACATAAAAATACCCAGCCATTTGGAAGTCTATATCCATGTGGCCATTTTACATGAACAGTAGAATTACAATAAGGTACTTGAGTACAATTAATGCATATACAACCAGAAATTATGGTAGTACTAACAAGAAGATTTAATTGAATAGCACGTACAAGAATTCTAGGAGAATGGGTAATGTTTATTCCTCATATCTTAGTAAACACTGGGGGAGGAAGTCCTATTTCTATTAAATTCTTTGTTAATAATCCACTAATGGAAGAATCTCCTGTTACACAAAAGGATGACTTATTCAACCCTTGGCTTGCAAGTTGCACCCATAGGTTAGGTGAAGAGAACTTATGTTCTGGAGCTAATAATATATTTAAATACACAAAACTACTTTTATATAATATATCAGGAGATCCTTTTTGAAATTTTTCACAGGTATAATTTCCAATATCTTCTCGAGTCAAAACTTTTTAATATATATCGTATCGATTATTTTCCCTTTTAGATTGATCAGTAGCATTATACCATCCAAGTTTTCCTCCAGATGTTTGCCTATATATTTCTTCACCATTCTTTTTCCATACTACAGGACCTACTGGAGTAGAACAGGTGGATACACACTGAAGGACTACTCCTCGGCCTAATTATGGAGGACTGCTCACACTAGTTGTAATAGTGCAAGCTTGTGCAGTGGGTGTATATATAAATACCATCATTAAAAACAAAAGTAGAAACTTCGCTATCCAGGAAGCTTCATTCCATTGGTGAAATTTGTTGGTGACTATCCTCTGGAGCATCTCTTCCGGAGGATGCAGATGTTGGGAGTTCTTCTCCATACCGTATCTTAATTCTTTTCTTGGGTAGCCAAATTAGGCGTTGATCCTCTGTAATGATACAAACAAACCCTTTGCCCCACACCTTAATATGACCTTTATACCACTGTGAAGAACCTATTGGAGGAACTGCTGTCGTTTTAGAAAAAGAAATATTGTCAGAAAAATGTACTTCCATAGCTGATCGTCCGTCTCCTTTTAAAAGATCAAAATTAAGAATATGTAAAGCATGCATTAATCGTTGATGAGCTGTTAGTTTTATCATATCAGGGAGTAATCCCCCTTTTTGTTTTAATAAGTAATGCTCAAGAGTAAGGTGATGATGACGTTCAACTAAAGCTTGGCCTGTAGAATTATAAGGAATACCTGTTTTATGAGTAATGTTATATAGCTGAAAAAATTTTTTCAGTGTAGAGGAAAGATAAACTGGAGCATTGTCAGTTTTTATGGTAGCAGGAATGCCCAGTACCGCAAAGGCTTGTAAGAGATGAATAATGACATGATGAGATCGTTCTTCTATTAAAGCTGTGGCCCATGAAGCAGAAGAATATGTATCTATGGAAACATGAACATGTTTAAGAGTTCCAAATTCAGGAACAACGGTAATGTCCACTTGCCATAAGGCGTTAGGACGTGTTCCCCTGGGAACAATTCCAGCCTGTAAATGAGGAGAATTAATTTGAGAACAGGTCGGATAAGAATTCAGGATATGTTGCACTTCGGAGACTGAAAGAGAAAAATGCTTTTGTAAAGTAAAAGAAGGAGCATGAGTCAGGCTATGATAGCGTTGAGATGGTGAGTAATGACCTAAAGAAACAAGTATGTCTACTTTATCATTATAGTATGATAAAGGACCCGGCAAATTAGAATGTGATCATATGTGAGTGATAAAGAAGGGATGCAAATGCTGTTGGATGCACACCTGTAATTGAGAAAATAAAGTGTTAATAGGGGAGTGTGTAGTTCCTAATGTAGCAGTTTCTAAAAGAGGAACACAGAAGGCAGCATAAGCAGAGTCAGTAACAATATTGAGAGGACTTGGAAAATCTTGCAGAGCTTGCAATACAGCATATAACTCATTTTGCTGTGCAGAAGTAAAAGACGTATGAAAAAATTTTGATAAACCAGAACAAGTTGTATAGGCTGCTTTAAAAGATTTTGTACCATCTGTAAAACAAGTGATAGCATTTATTAGTGGATTGGAGGAAGTCTTTTGAGGAAGAATCCACTGATGATGCTGAAAAAAGGAAAACAACTTATTCTTAGAGTAATGACAGTCAATACGTCCTAAATAACCAGAGAGTGCAATTTGCCAATGAGTATTTTCCTGAAGAACTTGTGTAATATTTTGTTTTGATAATGGAAGAATAATGGAGTGAGGATCTTGGCCAATCATCTTAGTCTCTGTTGTCCTTTGAGGATAACGGAGGCTATTTTGTCAATGTAAGGTTGCAACGAGGGTTTAGTTTGATACTGTAAAAATATCCATTCTAACCAACCGTCACATTGACAGAGCAATACTGTGGGAGAATGGGGAGTAAGGTAAATTAATAAAAGCAAGGGTTTATATAAATCTATTTTTGATAATTGAACCTTTTGAATGTGTTGTTCTATCCATCTGAGTTCTTCCTCTGCTTTTGAGGTTAACTTTCTTGGACTATTAAGATCTGGGGGTCCTTTCAAAATATCAAAAAGGTTTTGTAATTTATAAGTAGGAATACCTAGTAATGGTCGAATCCAATTAATATCTCCTAAAAGCTTTTGAAAATCATTTCAAGTTTTAAGATGATCTCTCCTTATTTGAATTTTCTGAGGAATTATTGAATTTTCTTCCCTAAATAATTCATTGGGTATTGTATTTGTATTTTATCAGGAGCTATTTGTAAGCCCCACTGTTTTAATTCAGTTTCAGTCTCGTTGAGAATGGCAATAAGAGATAGATGTTTAGGTAAAGCTCTAAGAATATCATCCATATAATGAACGATATAAGCTGAAGGCCATTTCTCACGTATAGGCTGAAGAGCCCTATGCACATAATTTTGACAAATTGTAGGGCTGTTTAACATTCCTTGAGGAAGTACTTTCCACTGGAATCTCTCTGAAGGAGCCTGCAGATTTAAGGAAGGGACAGTAAAAGCAAACTTTTCTCTGTCCGTTACGGCTAGAGGAATTGTAAAAAAGCAATCTTTAAGATCAATGATAGCCATATCCCAGTCTTTTGGAATCATAGCCGGAGAATGGAGGCCTTGTTGTAAATGTCCCATAGGTTTAAGAACTGCATTAATTTGTCTTAAATTATGCAAGAGTCTCCAATTTCCTGACTTCTTCTTTATGACAAATACAGGGGAATTCCACGGGCTTGTGGAAAACTCTAATCTATCTAACTGAAGTTGTTCCTGAACTAATGTGTGTAGGGCTGTCAGCTTTTCTTTATTGAGGGGCAGGTACGAGCCAGCAAATCCCAATCATGAGGAATCATCCTTTCTTGTTCTGCCAAGCCCTTCAAAAGACCCACTACATACGGCGAGTTAGTGCCATAAGTAGAGATGGCTTGTTTGAAATCTCTTAATGTTTTATAAGGAATGGGCGCATAAAGCGCTCTAACTCCCCCTTGTGGGAATTCAGGATCTTCATTAGGTCCAAAAGGAGTTAAAGTGACAGGTGCCACTAAAGGCGTTAAATAAGCATCTAGATCACCTTCCCTTTGGGCTTTACGTATTTCTGCTGCAAAGGCAGATGCACTTGAAGCAGAAACAGAAGCTTTTCTACAATAGGGCTGAGCGGGGCTCTCACCCTCAGTGTCCGAAGAGGAGGACGAGGAGGATGATGAGGAGTCAGAGGGATGTGGGGAGGAGGTTGTTTACTTGATTCCATCACATCGTCTGGCACTTCTATCTCTCGCTCTTGTGTGTCCGATCTAGTATCGGAGAGTGAGGCTGTTTGCAAAGGCTGCAGAGCGAGAGTGATCAGATTACACAAAGACCAGACAGGCACAGGAATAACATTGCCTTGTCTGTGAACTTTCTTAAAATCTCTTAACACATTATTCCAATCAGCCTGTTTAAGAGTTCCATGTGGAGGCAACCAATCACAATGTTTTTTAATATATTTATGGAGTTGAGCAAAGTCTCTTTTAGAAGTTTTCACTCCTGATGTTTTTAGGTGGGCACGGAGTAATTTTAAATAATCCTCCGTCTTAGCAACTTTAGATTCTGGCCCATTATAGTGTCCCTGGCATCTCTATCCTGTCCCTATGCGCGCTTTCCCGGGAGTTTTACCAGATCGATGATCTACGGAGCTTCCCCGCTCTGAGTTTCAAGGGTCCCTGTTCAGGCGCCACTTGTCGGCTCCCTCCCTGCCTCTGACCCGACACGATGAGATATCCAAGACCTGAAAGGACCAGACAGGGGACTCAAGGCGTAACAGCTCAAAAGTGATGCTGAGAGAGCACCTCTCACATTTATTGATCAAGTGGTTGCTAACAATAGAATTCTGCATAGGGAACTCAATACACTATCATTAATCAACTCCAAGCACAATTTTCAAGTCTCCAATCTTTTGGAGCATAACGAACAAGTTCCAATACAGTGAACAAGTTCTTACACGGTGAACAATGCAACGGCAGTCATACCACAGAAACTGATTTGGTTACTATAAACAATCAAATCAACTATGATTATTCATATGATTTTTATACTTAAATTATAAGTGAATCCAACAATCCATTAAACAAAGACATCACTCATATAGTTAATGAGTGACCTTCTACCATACATCTTTGTTGCCTCATTGACCTATTTCTTGACGAAAAGGGAAATAGCCAAAGTTCATTTAAAAAAATAGGCAAAATGAGCTTTTTGCCAAAGGCATTGTGGGATGGGTATTTCTGACCAAGGTTCCCACGTGGCCTCAATAGCACTCACTGTCTATATACTTGAGCCTGTTTGCACTCTATGGGATGTTGACTGGGGGCAGAGTGGCTGACCAGTCATGAGACTGCCAAACGAGGGTAGGGGTGGTGAGGAAACACCCATTCTCTCCCCTCTTCTGTTCCTGGTATGTTAAGCATCTGTCCGCCACCAAGGTTCCCCCCCCCCGGCCCCCCGCCGTGCCTCTGGTGTGAGAGGCCAGGAGATGAGACAGTGCCATGGAGAGGGAGTTCCAGGAGTGCGGGAGAGAGAGCTGGGCAGCTACAGTTTGTAGCAATGAGAATGGGGAGGGAGCTGAGCGAGCTGCTGCTGCAAGTGAGGAAAGAGTGATTCATGAGAATAAACCTCCGTAATTCCCAACTTCTTGCCCTTGCCTTCAATCAGTCTCAGTGAATTCACAGGGAACTTTCCCTGGGTGGGGACCCCTTGTCCAGGAGCTACAGACATAGAGATAGCAAATACACATCTGAAAAATGCTCATCAGAAATCCCTTGGGAAATGCAAATAAAACGATATACTGTTGCAAACTAATTTAAAGGATTATATTAAAAGTTATAAGGCAAACCATGTATTCATTATAATGTGGAGAAAATGAACTCTCATAAGCTTCTGGTAAGAATAAAAATATGTACAGTCATTTTAGATCATAATTTGTTATTTTCTTCACATACCCTGTGACTCAGACATTGCATTCTTAAGTTTCTGAAAAAAGATGAACTACAACTCCATTTAAGAACTGTACACAGATGTTTGTACAAGCTTTATTTAGAATAGTAAAAAAACTGGAAATAACCCAATGTCTATAAAGATGAATGGAGAGTGGTATATCCAAAGACAGCCCAAATAGAAAGTTGAGCTATTTCTAACACTGATGAAACTCAAAGTAATTACGCAACATAAGCCAGAATAAAAAGTAAACATTTAATGATCCCAATCATATAACTCTAGAAAATACAAAGGTATTTGTATTAAGAAAAGTAAACCAGTGTTTATTTGGAGGGCTGTGAAGGGCAGGGAGATTACAAAAGGACACCAGGCAAATGATACTGTCATTACTGTGACTACGATGATGTTTTCCCAGGTTCATATGTATGTCACAACATACCAAATACTCTATGTGCAAATTTAGTACATGTAAATTATACCTCAATAAAGCTTTAAAAAAAATAGCTCAACGGACTTCCGGGAAGATGGTGGCGTGAGCAGGGTGGCAGAAATCTCCTCCCAACACTATATTTATCTAAGAAAACACAGCAAATACAACTATTCCTAAAAGAGAGACCAAATACACAGGAAAGCCCACAGCGTGCAGCTACACCCGAGAGGACTTGGCACCCCGCGAGGCGGGTAAGATACGGAGCCGCGACCCCGCGGGACCCCAGCACTCACCATCCCAGCGTGCCAGCGGAAGGAGAGGATTCAGAGCCGGGAGGGAGTGGAAGAGCAGGCCCGCGAAATACCCAGCCCGGGTGGTCTGCGCCGGGAGCACTAACACACATCGCGCGGTGCATCGGACATTGGAGACGCAGAAGGTGCAGGTTTTGAGCCGGGAACGCGCCGGGTCCGTGCAGCCAGCGCCCCGGGACAAGAGAAAAGCACGCGCGGTTTGTAGCGGTCTTGGAGAGACGGGGGGCCCAGTGAGGGAACACCATCACCCAGCAGGCTCAGCCCAGCGGTCTGGGAGTCCTGAGAAACTTCGGACCTCTTGGCTGGTGACTGAGAAAAGGGAGCAGCCACACTAAAACTCTATACAGAGAACAACAGCCTCCCACTCGTTCCCGCCCAGGCCAGAGCTACAAAGAGCAGCTCGGCCGCAGCTGTGGAATAGTGGAGCAACAGCGACACCTAAAGCACCCTTACAGAATCCACTCCGGATGGGCGTTTTTTTTTCTTTTTCCCTTTCTTTTTTCCTTCTTTTCTTTCTTTCTCTCCCTTTTTTTGCTTGTTTGTTTTTTTTCTTGGATTTTTTTTCTCTTAAGTCTTAAAGAGCCCAGCTGACATACATGGCACCTACCAGCCGACCACTCCTATCAACATGAAAAGACAGAGGAATATGGTACAGATCAAGCTCACCCAGGCCCAGACAACTCCTGAGAGGGAACCTGAAGGGATGGAAATGGACAGTCTTCCCGAAAAAGAATTCAGAATAAAAGTCATAACCATGCTGATGGATCTACAGAGAAATATGCAAGAGCTGAGGGAGGAAGTGAGGGAAGTGAGGAAAGACAATGCAGAAATGAGACAAGCCATTGACGGGCTTAGCAGCAGACTGGATGAGATGCAAGAGACTGTTAATGCAATAGAAATCAGAGAACAGGAATACAGAGAAGCTGAGGCAGAGAGAGATTAAAGGATGGCTAGGAATGAAAGAATATTAAGAGAACTGTGTGACCAATCCAAACGGAACAATATTCGCATTATAGGAGTACCAGAGGAATAAGAGAGAGAAAAAGGGATAGAAAGTGTCTTTGAAGAAATAATTGCTGAAAACTTCCCCATGCTGGGGAAAGAAATAGTCTCGCAGTCCATGGAAGCCCACAGATCTCCTAACACAAGGGACCCCAGGAAGACAACACCAAGACACATAATAATTAAAATGGCAAAGATCAAAGATAAGGACAGAGTATTAAAGGCAGCTAGAGAAAGGAAAAAGATCACCTTCAAAGGAAACCCATCAGACTATCATCAGACTTCTCAACAGAAACCTTACAGGCTAGAAGAGAATGGCATGATATATTTAATGCAATGAAACAGAAGGGCCTTGAACCAAGAATACTGTATCCAGCACGATTATCATTTAAATATGACGGAGGGATTAAACAATTTCCAGACAAGCAAAAGCTGAGAGAATTTGCTTCCCATAAACCACTTCTACAGAACATCTTAAAGGAACTGCTCGAGAGGGAAGCACTTCTAAGGCTAAAAAGACGTCACCAGAGAAAATAAAATCATAGCAAAGAAAGCAGACCATCCAAATACTAACTAAAGGCAAAGAATAAAACACCTATTATATAAAGAATGGAGGAGGAAGAATAAGAAGGGAGAGAAATAAAGAAATATCAGACGGTGTTTACAATAACTTAACAAGAAAGTTAAGTTAGATTGTTATAGTTAAGAAGCAACCCTTGAACCTTTGGTAACCATGAATCTAAAGCCAGCAATGGCAATAAGTACATATCTATCAATAATCACCCTAAATGTAAATGGACTAAATGCACCAATCAAAAGACACAGAGTAATAGAATGGATAAAAAAGCAAGACCCATCTATATGCTGCTTACAAGAGACTCACCTCAAACCCAAAGATATAAACAGACTAAAAGTGAAGAGATGGAAAAAGATATTTCATGCAAACAACAAGGAGAAAAAAGCAGGTGTTGCAGTACTTGTATCAGACAAAATAGACCTCAAAACGAAGAAAGTAACAAGAGATAGAGAAGGACATTACATAATGATAAAGGGGTCAATCCAACAAGAAGACATAACCATTAAAAATATATATGCACCCAACACAGGAGCGCGGGCATATGTGAAACAAATACTAACAGAATTAAAGGAGGAAATAGACAGCAATGCATTCATCTTAGGAGACTTCAACACACCACTCACTCCAGAGGACAGATCAACCAGACAGAAAATAAGTAAAGACACAGAGGCACTGAACAACACACTAGAACAGATGGACCTAACAGACATCTACAGAACTCTACACCCAAAAGCAACAGGATACACATTCTTCTCAAGTGCACATGGAACATTTTCCAGAATAGACCACATACTAGGCCACAAAAAGAACCTCAGTAAAGTAGAAAATATTGAAATTCTACCAACCAACTTCTCAGATCATAAAGGTATTAAACTAGAATTAAATTTAGAAAGAAAACAAAAAGGCTCACAAATACATGGAGACTTAACAACATTCTCCAAATTAATCAATGGGTTAATGACCATATCAAAACAGAAATCAAAGAATATATGGAGACTAATGACAACAACAACACAAAGCCACAACTTCTGTGGGACGCAGCAAAGGCAGTTCTAAGAGGAAAGTATATTGCAATCCAGGCCTGTCTAAAGAAGGAAGAACATTCCCAAATGAACAGTCTAAAGACACAATTACTGAAATTGGAAAAAGAGGAACAAATGAGACCCAAAGTCACCAGAAGGAGGGACATAATAAAGATCAGAGAAGAAATAAATAAAATTGAGAAGAATAAACCAATAGAAAAAAAATCAATGAAACCAAGAGCTGGTTCTTTGAAAAAATAAACAAAATAGATAAACCCCTAGCCAGACTCATTAAGAGAAAAAGAATCTACACACATAATCAGAATCAGAAATGAGAAAGGAAAAATCACGACGGATCCCACAGAAATACAAAGAATTATAAGAGAATATTATGAGAATCTATATGCTAACAAGCTGGAAAACCTGGAAGAAATGGACAACTTCTTAGAAAAATACAACCTTCCAAAACTGACTAAACAAGAAACAGAAAAACTAAACAGACCAATCACCAGCAACGAAATTGAAGTGGTAATGAAAAAACTACCCAAGAACAAAACCCCGGACCATATGGATTCACCTCTGAATTCTAACAGACTATATATAGAGAAGAAATAACACCCATTCTGCTTAAAGTTTTCCAAAAAATAGAAGAGGCGGGAATAATTCCAAACTCATTCTATGAAGCCAGCATCACTCTAATACCAAAACCAGGCAAAGACCTCACCAAAAACGAAAATTACAGACCAATATCCCTGATGAATGTAGATGCAAAAATAGTCAACAAAATATTAGCAAACCGAATTCAAAAATACATCAAGAGGATCATACACCATGATCAAGTGGGATTCATCCCAGGGATGCAAGGATGGTACAACATTCGAAAATCTATCAACATCATTCACCACATCAACAAAAAGAAGAACAAAAACCACATGATCATCTCCATAGATGCTGAAAAAGCATTTGACAAAATTCAGCATCCATTCCTGATTAAAACTCTCAACAAAATGGGTATAGACGGCAAGTACCTCAACATCATAAAGGCCATATATGACAAACCCACAGTTAACATCATATTTAACAGCGAGAAGCTGAAAGCTTTTCATCTAAGATCGGGAACAAGACAGGGATGCCCACTCTCTCCACTGTTATTCAACATAGTACTGGAGGTCCTAGCCACGGCAATCAGACAAAACAAAGACATACAAGGCATCCAGATTGGTAAAGAAGAAGTCAAATTGTCACTATTTGCAGATGACATGATACTGTACATAAAAAACCCTAAAGACTCCACTCCAAAACTACTAGAACTAATATCTGAATTCAGCAAAGTTGCAGGATACAAAATTAACACACAGAAATCTGTTGCTTTCCTATACACTAACAATGAAATAACAGAAAGAGAAATCAGAAAAACAATTCCATTCACAATTGCATCAAAAGAATAAAATACCTAGGAATAAACCTAACAAAGGAAGTGAAAGACCTGTACTCTGAAAACTACAAGACACTCCTAAGAGAAATTAAAGAGGACACTATCAAATGGAAATGCATCCCATGCTCTTGGCTAGGAAGAATAAATAGTGTCAAAATGACTATACTACCTAAAGCAATCTACAGATTCAATGCAATCCCGATCAAAATACCAACTGCATTCTTCAATGAAGTGGAACAAATAATTCTAAAATTCATATGGAACCACAAAAGACCCCAAATAGCCAAAGCAATCCTGAGAAGGAGGAATAAAACAGTGGGAATTACGCTCCCTGACGTCAAGCTCTACTACAAAGCCACAGTAATCAAGACAATTTGGTATTGGCACAAAAACAGACCCACAGACCAGTGGAACAGAATAGAAAATCCAAACATTAACCCAAACATATACAGTCAATTAATATTTGATAAAGGAGCCTTGGATATACAATGGGAGATGACAGCCTCTTCAGCAGCTGGTGTTGGAAAAACTGGACAGCTACATGTAAGAGAATGAAACTGGACTACTGTCTAACCCCATACACAAAGGTGGATCAAAGACCTGAATGTAAGTCATGAAACCATAAAACTCTTAGAAAAAAATATAGGCAAAAATCTCTTGGGACATAAACATGAGCGACTTCTTCATAAGCCTATCTCCCCGGGCAAGGGAAACAAAAGCAAAAGTGAACAAGTGAGACTATATCAAGCTGAAAAGCTTCTGTACAGCAAAGGACACCATCAGTAGGACAAAAAGACACCCTACAGTATGGGAAAATGTATTCATAAATGACATATCCGATAAGGGGTTGACATCCAAAATATATAAAGAACTCACGCACCTCAACAAACAAAAAGCAAATAGTCCAGTTAAGTAATGGGCAGAGGACATGAATAGACCCTTCTCCAAAGAAGAAACTCAGATGGCCAACAGGTACATGAAAAGATGCTCCACATCACTAATCATCAGAGAAATGCAGATTAAAACCTCAGTGAGATACCACCTCAGACCTGTGAGGACAGCCAACATCCAAAAGAGAAACAACAACAAATGTTGGCGAGGATGTGGAGAAAAGGGAACCCTCCTACACTGCTGGTGGGAATGCAAATTAGTTCAACATTGTGGAAAGCAGTATGGAGGTTTCTCAAAAAACTCAAAATAGAAATACCATTTGACCTAGGAATTCCATTCCTAGGAATTTACCCTAAGACTGCAGCAGCCCAGTTTGAAAATGACATATTATGCACCCCTATATTTATCGCAGCAGTATTTACAATAGCCAAGAAATGGAAGCAACCTAAGTGTCCATCAGTAGATGAATGGATAAAGAAGATGTGGTACATATACACAATGGAATATTATTCAGCCATAAGAAGAAAACAAATCCTACCATTTGCAACAACATGGATGGAGCTAGAGGGTATTATGCTCAGTGAAATAAGTCAAGCTGAAAAAGACAAGTACCAAATGATTTCACTCATATGTGGAATATAAGAACTAAGGAAAAAAAACTGAAGGAACAAAACAGCAGCAGACTCACAGAACCCAAGAACGGACTAATAGTTACCAAAGGGAAAGGGACTGGGGAAAATGGGCGGGAAGGGAGGGATAAGAGGGAAAAAGGGGCATTACGATTAGCAGATGTAATGTTGGGGGGGCACGGGCAGGGCTGTACAACTCAGAGAAGACAAGTAGTGATTCTACAGCATCTCAGTATGCTGATGGACAGTGACTGTAATGGGGTTGGTGGGGGGGACCTGATGAAGGGGTAGTTTAATCACCATAATATTGCACATGTAATTGTAGATTAATGATACCAGAATAAACTTTAAAAAAAAAAACGGCTCAAGATAAAATCTGTTACACCCCTCTTTTTGGAAAATACTTTTGGTCACACTATATTGACCCCACCATCTTCTCATGTCCTTTGTGGTCTTCTCTCCACGTCAGCAAATACTAATTAGTAGTAAAGGACATCTACACTGGAGTCAACAGGAATGCTGGCTGGGTGTCAAAAGCCATGTCTGGACTACTTTTCTCTGTTTTCTGCCTATGCAGCAATGTCCTTGAGGCAAACATTGCTGAGAGGTACAAAAGCTTTAATTTTCTCTGACAATGACTTCAGCTACAAAAGATAAACATGCCAGGAGATCCTGAGATTTAGGTACACCCTTGTCCTACAGTCACTGTCACATAAACAATTGTGGATGCCGTTAGAAGAGGCACATTCCATTCAGTCTTCTCCAATCACTACTAATTCACAGTCAGTTATGGTGACCTTATGTTCTTAAAATCAGTTAACGTCACCCATAGAACTGTGGCCATCAGGGTTGTAGGACACGGTGAAGACAGCTTTAATAGAAAATGGCAGTGACGTAAGTCTGGCAAGAACCCTGGCAAGGTAGAAAACTGCATATGCTTCTTTCATAAATGAAACTTAAGGGGAATCTCCCTACCGTGGACAACTAGCTATCTGAGTTTGAATTCAGGCACATGGGTCCTCAAGGTTTCTTCCAGTGATGTTACACTGAAAAAGGAAATTCCACACTCCTTTGCACATTTAAGTCCTTTCTTTGTGAATTCTCTGATGACAATGAAGGGCGGAAGTAGAGGTAAAGGATTTTCCACATTTGGTGCATTCATAAGGCCTCTCTCCTGTATGAATTCTCTGGTGTATAAGAAGCTGGTGTCTTTGGATAAAGAGCTTCCCACATTCACTGCACTCATAAAGCCTTTCTCCTGTATGAACTCTTTGGTGTCGAATGAGTGTTGACTTATAGGTAAAAGATTTCTCACATTCACTACACTCATAAGGCTTTGATCCTGAGTGAACTCTCTGATGACAACGGAGGTTAGAAGTAGTGATAAAAGATTTCCCACATTCGTTGCATTCATAAGGCCTTTCTCCTGTGTGAACTCTCTGGTGTCGACCGAGTGTTGAGCTATGGGTAAAAGATTTTCCACATTCGCTACACTTATAAGGCTTTGATCCTGAGTGAACTCTCTGATGACAATGGAGGGTGTAAGCAGAGGTAAAGGATTTCCCGCACTCGGCGCATTCATAAGGCCTTTCCCCTGTATGAATTCTCTGGTGTACAAGAAGTTGTTGTCTTTGGAGAAAGGATTTCCCACATTCTCTGCACTTGTAAGGCCTTTCTCCTGTGTGAACACTTCGGTGTCTAAAGAGCGTTGAACTATTGGTAAAAGATTTCCCACATTCACTACACTCATAAGGCTTTGATCCTGAGTGAACTCTCTGATGATAACGGAATCCAGAGATAAAAGTAAAAGATTTCTTACATTGATTACACTCATAAGATTTTTTTCCTGTATGAAGTTTCTGGTGTTGAGAAAAGTACGATTTATATCTAAATGATTTTCCACATTCAGTGCACTCATAAGGCCTTTCTCCAGTGTGAATCCTCTGATGTTCACTCAATTGAGAACTGTCCCTAAAGGATTTCCCACATTCACTGCACTCATGAGGCCTTTTTCCTGTGTGAACTCTCTGGTGTATAACAAGCCGATATCTTTGGGCAAAAGATTTCCCACATTCACTGCATACGTAAGACCTTTCTCCAGTGTGAATTCTCTGATGTTCAGTACGGGCCAAACTCCTGGTACAAGATTTCTCACCTTCACTACACTCATAGGGCCTTTCTCTATTATGTATCTTGTGATGATACCTGAGGGCAGAGTTAGAAGTAAAAGATTTCCCACATTCACTACACTCAAAAGGCTTTGATTCTGAGTGAACTCTCTGATGATAACGGAGTCCAGAGATAAAGTTAAAAGATTTCCTACATTGACTACACTCGTAAGATCTTTTTCCTGTATGAAGTCTCCGGTGTTGAGAAAGGTAAGATTTGTATCTAAATGATTTCCCACATTCAGTGCACTCATAAGGCCTTTCTCCAGTGTGAACTCTCTGATGTCGAGTGAGTGCCCAACTCCTGGTGAAAGATTTTTCACATTCACTACACTCATAAGGCCTTTCTCTATCATGAGTCCTGTGATGATACCTGAAGGCAGAATTAGAAGCAAAAGATTCCCCACATTCACTACACGCATAAGGCCTCAACCCATTGTGAACTCCCTGATGATAATGGAGGCCAGAGCGAGAGGTAAAAGATTTCGTACATTGACTACACTCATAAGACCTTTCCCCACTATGACTTCTTTGGTGTTGAATGAAGTAACACTGATGGCTAAAGGATTTCCCACATTCACTGCACTTGTAAGGCCTTTTTCCTGTATGTACTCTCCTGTGTAGAATGAGTTTAGGGCTACTTGTAAAAGCTTTCCCACATTTATTGCACTCAAAAAGCCTTTCTCCTTTGTGTACTCTCTGGTGTAGAATGAATACCGAGCTATTGGTAAAAAATTTCCCACATTTGCTGCACTTGTACTGCCTTGTCCGAGTATGAAATCTTTTATGCTGATGGAAGGTTGTGCTTTGCCTAAAAGATCTGCCACATTCGCCACACACATGAAGCCTTGAAGCAAAGTGCACTCTCTTGTGAATAACAAATGAGGATTTATACCTGAATGTTTTCCCACATTCATGGCACACAAAACACTGTCTTCTAGTGGGGACACACTTGTCCTGAACAAGTATGTGTTTCGGACCAAAGGTATTCTTGTCTTCTTCCCAGGTATAATGACTTTTTTTGCTTTGTAAAGTTACTCCACACTGGGTGATTTTGTTTGGCTTTTTCCCAGTATGAGTAGCCTGTTGGAGACATCCCAAAGTGGTCAGGAAGTCCTTCCCAACTTTCTCAGAAATAAAGGGATTCTCTGACGCACAGCAGCATTTGTAGCTCTTCACAAATAAGGCCCTGTCTACACTGCTTTTGGTGGGTTTCTTTTCCATATGCTGCTTCTGGTGTTTTTCAAAGTCTGCAGTAACATAAAATAGTTTCATACATACCCTACACCTGAATACTTTATGGCTGTGTTGTGTTCCCTGGTGCTCAGCCAAAATTTCTCTCAAAACAGGATTCTGCATCTCACAAGGATGGGTCTTCTGGGAAGACAGAGCTGCCTTGGGTGTCCTGGCCTGTGACACTCCCACAGAAAGTCTCTGTTCAAAGGGTGCCTCTGCTTCCTTTGCTTCCTCTACTCCACAGCAGCAACCTGAATGCAAAGAAATGCTGGTAAAATACATGACATATAGGGAGGAAGCAACCCTATCACAAATGTACATTTGTCACACCTAGGAATGAATCAGTGGGATGCTTTTCCAGACAAAGGAGTTTGAATCTGATTGGTAAAGTGGCCATGGGGCATTACTGGGTCTCCATGGCAAAAAGATGGAGAAGATCTCACTGGACATAATAGGTTATAACACAAAGAAGACAGGCATATTCTAAAACCTGCTCTTCTGCAAAATGATTCCTGTACTACATTTCCTGCCAGTGCCATGAAGATGCATAGGAGCTTATTTCCAAACCCAGGAAAAATAAACTGCAAAAGAATAGCTGATGTCCAAGGTCAATTTAAAGATATGTGCATACCTCACTTGGACCAATGTTGCAGAGCAATAGGGAGCTACGAGAGAAATGGGCAAGATATGAAATCCAGAGAGAGATTATCCATGGGATGGAAGCCAGAGAAGAAATGACAAAGTGGTAGAACTGACTAGTCAGCAAACCATTAATAATGGAGAAGGAAAAGTAGAAGTGGGGTGTGGCAGTGGCAGAGACAACAGAACACTGGTTAAACATTTACGGTATGATCTTGAGACAGGGACCTAAGTTTAGACAGAGCAGGGTGAGCTCCTCCAGAAAAAGCAAAACTGGATAATTATGGTCAGAACAATGTAACAATGTGAAGAGAAACTCCTACTGAAATTCTGTGTTAAACATTAAGCAAAGTCAGAGTCACACGAATTCTTTAGGGCAGAAATACCAAATAAGAATATAGGCAATTTTCAGCGGGATTGGTTAAAACAAACAAAAAGCAGCATTCAGGCTGGGGCAAATAATAACTAAACACCTCAATTAAAACTAAAGCTAAAAATCCCTAGACAATACCCAACCATGGACTTCTCTTGTCCCCTCCTGGCATGCACCAGGAGCTCGGTCCTCTCACCTTATCTAAATAAAAACCTCCTCCTTGCTTTCCTACCTTGAGTGTTTGCAAAGTTCATTCTCTGACTCTGCGAACAAGAACCCTGGCATCAATCTGAACATAGTCCTGATGTCACACCCACCCCAGATTCACCAGGACCAGGTACCTGTAAGTTCAATTGGCAGCCTTTGCTAATGAGAACCCCTACAATCTTTGCCACTGCTGATGGTGGTACACAGTGACTGCATGGCCAGTCCATCTCCAGAGCTAAAACCACCACACTCCACCCAGCTGGTGACCTCACAACCAACCCAAGGTGAATGTCCTCCCCTAGAAAAACCAGCCAATAAGGAATGGAAGTGGTGGCTCTTCCATCAAATGTGTAGATACCAACAAAAAGCTATAAGGAACATGAAAAAAAAATCAAGGAATCAAACATTACCAAAGGAACACACTAAGTTTCATTCCCCAAAACCACAGATCTATGAATGGCTGGATATAGAATTCAAAATAAATGCTTTAAGGAAGCTCAGCCAACTCCAAGAAAATATAGACAATTCAGTTAAATCAGGAAAACAATACACGAACAAATCAAGAAGTTTAAAGACAAATTTAGAACAAAAAGAAAAATTCTGGAGCTAAAGAAAACAATGAAATGAAAAATTTGACAGCATCAACAGCCAATATGATGAAGCAGGAGAAAAATCTGTGACCTTGAATCAGGTAATTTCATCATCCAGTCAGAAGAGAAAAAAAAGACTTAAGAAAGCCTATGTAAATTATGAGATGCTATTGTTTACCAAAAAAACAAACAAAACAAAAAACAAAAAAACAGGCCCAAAATGGAGTCAATTATGTTAAGGCCCCACATCAGTAAACCAAATTTAATACCTAATCTAATGACAGTTTCAGCATCCCCCTACCCTCAGAATGTAACCGTTAACCAGCAAAACTGGTATTTCCTGGAAGTAATCCCGGTTGACTTCGTCCCCCTTAGGGGCCTAGAACAATACAATACATTCCTTGCTAATATGTTTTATTATGCCATCTCTGCCTTTAAAAGCCCTTCTGCCACTAGCTCTGTGGAGGTCCTATTTGCTATATGGGATGCTATCTGATTCATGAATCATTCAAAAGAGCTAATTTGAGTTTTTAAATTATTCAGTTGAATTTTTGTTAACAGATTTGTTGGCATCAGTGGGAACAAAGATAACTTCTAGAAGTTTCAGGGCCAATGAGAAATACAGGTGTGGCGCCCCCACAAACCCTTTCTGGAGTTCCCTGTCTTTCTTGCTATTTCCCACACTCATTAGTTGAGTCCTCCCAGTATGAAGTCTGCTTTCTTTGGACGGAGCTCCTGATGTGATTTACTTTTCAGTCCAGGGCTCAGTGGATCAGATTGAGCTGGCAGATGGTTCCACCCAGAAACTGACTCCATAGCCCTTCATTCAGTCCACAGTCCCCAAACTGTTTGGAATCTCTTTTCCCAAATCTACTCTGCAGTTCCATTTACCAGGGTTTGCTGGTTTGCTCCTCTCCCCCATTCCAGTCTGCAGTCCCTATTAACTGGAATCTGCTGGTTCAGTTAATGCTGGGAATTGCTGGTGGTGCACACGGCCTCCTCTTGGCCAGTTGGCAGTGACATCTTTTAGTGATTTCTGGTATGTTGAGGCACACATGTTTGTTTGTCTTTTGTTTGAGTAAAGGCTATTGCTAACAGGGATCTCAGTAGCCAAAAACACTGCAAAAGTTGGTGAGCATGGGTTGAGTATGTAAGAGCTGTTAGAGTGCTTGCCAACGAAGACTCCTGTGTTAGGATAAATTGGTAATGGAATGGGTTAGAGTGATACTAGGTCACCTGCCAACCTCAAGAAAATTTCCATGCAATGAAGCACACTGTAAAACATGCACAATCCCCAACTCAGTGGGGCATTTCTTTTAGGTATTAGTTTGGCTCCAAGAAAACCAAAAGCTTAGCAAATGAGATCCTTAAATTCTAGAGTCAAGAATACCACCTTCAGGCACACTTACATATTTCATATCTAAAAATTATGATCCCAGAAGCTGTGATTATCTATAGAAATGGTATATTTTTACTAAAAACCTAGAATTACAATGGTCATTATGGTGAACATTCCAATTGCCCAAGATCACACTCAGAATAAGGGTTCCTGAATTAAATGACCAGAATGAAATGCGTATTTTAATTAATACGTAGAAGCTTCCAAAAGCCTTCATGATTCTAAAATACTTTCACTAAAAGACTCGTTACAGAAGGCTGATGAAAAATTAAATACACGAGGTACCTAAAACATAAGATGATAAGGACTGATATGGCCTCTACTTCCTTCTATCCTTCTTTACCTCACACTCACATTTTACTATCTAACTGAACTGCCTTTCTACTCTGGAGACTATTCAACTTATACTTTTAAAAATAAAATTACCTGAGGTTTCAGATGAGTCTCCTCAGGAATCTTTCACCCTTCGGTCAAAGACCAAATAAGAGCCATTGTTAAAGACTTTCCTAAACCTAGGAAGGAACCTCAACAGTTTTTGAAGAATTTACAGTCATTTTCAGGGCCCATGACACCAGGCTGCCAGACTGTTATCAGCTTGTGCACATGTTGGCAGGACCTGGGGAAGCCAAAAAATGACTGCACGGACATGGGACAGGCATTATGATTAACTTTTCCTGCCTACTATGAAAAATGCCAAGATATAAAGTGAAATAAGAACAAGAGGAACTCCACCTTAAGGTTAAATTTCCAATTTAAAAACCAGGGATTTAGGAGGTAATATTCCTAATATATTTTACAGTGACCAGACAATAATTGACCCTATCTTAAGGCAGGCAGTCCTAAATGGTATGTTTCCACTGCTTGAGGGTAACCACTATTTTAGAGAACAGGATCAACAAATTTCTTGTGTTAAGTTTATCTTACAGAATATCTAGAGATCTGACTATGGATGGCAACATAATGTCTCTCATTGGAGACATCAGGAGACCACATGCCAAGCCTACTCATCCCTCCCAAACCTCTGCCACCATTTGCCCCATTCCTGAAAGCCTTAGAAGACAGAATCCTAAGCCCTTAAGTACGCCTGCTCTCTGAGGTTGCCCACACTCCCCTTTCTTCAAGTGTGTACTTTTTGCCTTAAATAAAGACTCCTCACTGCTCAACATACTGCATTTTGTCTCTGAGCTCTTCCAATGTGAGCATCTTTGTGATTTTGCTATATCATTTGGCTTTCTAGACTTAAGTACAAGCCTTCTCTTTCTCTGTTTTACTTCAGACAAGTAGGGAAGAGCTGCTAAGATCTCTGATTTGGGCTCACAAGTTCCTGTCTCCTAGGTGACCCAGACAAAACTGCAGTTGCACAATCACGCTCTTTAGTAGGCTGCGCAAAAATCTTTCTTTGCCTTTGGGAAATTTTTACAACATAGTCTCACTCCATCCAGCGTTCTGCAGCTCCCCCAAAACCTGGGATAGTAGGGGCTTAGTTCCCATGCTGCACAGATCCAAGCAGTCATCCAAGGTGAGCCTGGCTTTAGGAGTTGGCAAGGGAGCCGCCCTAGGCTGAGCAGGAGTTTGGTGAGCTTCCTTTTCCTCCCTCTGTTCCTTGCTCTCTGCTGCCATTCACTGCCACTCTCACTTTAATGAATTCCTGTTACCTACACTTGTCCGACTTGTTTATTCTTTCTCATTCAGAGTCAAGAACCTTCCCCTGTCCAGGTTGAGGTTTTATCTAGTGCTCAGGGAGACACTCCCCTGACACAGCTGCCGAATACAGGAAATAAAATGGCAAAACCTTGAGGATAGTATTTGAGATACTTGACCAGACAGGGCTTGCAAAATAGGTTACTTTTTACAAGCCATTCCCAGAGTGTTCCCTGCTGGCACTGACTGCTCTATTATTCTAACATGCAAACCAAAGAAAGATCAATCTGTGACAATCTTTAAAGCCTGTTTGGAGGCACTCCGCCTGCATTCTGGGTTTCATACTGTTGCTGCACAGCTGTGTCTGGGGAGGTCTCTCCCTGTGCACCAGGTAAAACCTCAACCTGGATAGGGGAGGGTTCTTGACTCTGAATGAGAAAGAATTCTTGAGCAGGTCAGATGAGGGTAGGTAGGAAGCAATTCATTAAAGCAAGAGTAGCAGGGAATGGCCCAAGGTGCCTTGCAGGCAGCAGAGACCAAAGAGGTGCTGAGGGAAGGAGAGTTCATTGAATTCCCACTCAGCCTAGGGCAGATTCCCTTGCCAATTCCTAAAGCCACGGTCACCCGGTGTCCTGTGTCCACTGGATCTGCACAGCATATGGACTAGCCTTACCACCCCAGGATTTGGGGGAGCCACAGAGCACTGGATGGAGTGAGATTATGTTCTGAGAACTTCCGAAAGATTCAGGCAGGCTACTAAGAGCAGATCGTACATCTGCAGCTCAGTCTGGGTCACCAGGTGATGGGAACTTGCAGGCCCAAATCTGAGCTCTCAGCAGCCCCTCCCTACTTATTAGGAGTAAAGCAGAGACAGAGTGAAGACTTGAAGTACAGTGAAATAGCAAAGAGACAAAATGCAATAATTTGAGTTGTGAGAAAGCTTTATTTAAAAGTACGCACTTAAAGAAAGTAAAGTACGGTGTCATCAGAGAAGAGGTGCACCCAAAGGCTTAGGATCCTGTCTTTTAAGGCTTTCAAGAATAGGGAAAAGAGCAGAGGGGGGATTGTTGGGTGCAGGCTTGACCTGCGGTCTCACGATGCCTCTCCAGTGAAGGACGCTGTGTCATTGTCCACAGTCAGTCTCTGGATTACTGGGTAAGATAAACTCAACACAGGGAATTTACTGATCTGGCTCTTCTCGAAGATAGTGGTTTCCTTCAAGCACTGGGAACATATCAGTGAAGACTGCTTGCCCTGCTTTAAGATTGGGTGGTTTATTGTCTGTCTGATGTGGAGAGCGGTTGGGACAGAAGGAGCAAGAGTACAGGACAGGACTGATTGTGTTTTTGTGCCTAGTCTCCATCTAAGGCCTGAACAGGGCCTGACTCTGAAAGAAACCTTGAAAAGTTTCCTAAATTCCAGGTACAAGTATCTCAGGAATGCAGGGAGGTCTTATCTCAAGGCCACCCACCTGGACCAGCCCACTGTATTGATCTGTAGGCAATTCAGGTGTATATAAGCCATGCCAGAATAAAGCTTCTTTGCATTCTGCATTCTGCACCAGACAGTCTGCCTTCCTGTCGTCTTGTATATACAGCCTGACGCCCCCACTCAGGAACTGTTCAACTCCTGCCGGCAGGCCCCGGCAGTCTGATTACTAAAGAATATGTTAGGAATCTTACCTCCTAAATATCTGTTTTTTAAAATGCAATCTTAGCCTTAAGATGGAGTCCTTCCTGTTCTTACTATACTGTTGTTATCTCAGCATTTTTTCATCATAGGCAGGAGAAGTTAATCATGATGCTTGCCCCATGCCCCAGCCCTACCCCAGTACAATAAACAGTCACTGTAGCATAGATGATCCTCTGAATCCCGACTTAAGGAAAGTGAATCTGACTAAAGTAGCCATTTTAAAGAACAACCTGCTGGGCTGCCCTCCAAGGCAGGGAGAGGGATGATTCCCTACCCACAGGCTTCAGGCTGGAGACCCCTGGGCTGCCAGGATGTTTACCAAGTCCCTGGAAACTCAGGATGGTAAGCGTATCTGCCCCCTGCACATAGCCCCTTCCCTGTTCTCCAATACAAGCCAGCCTGACGGGTGGGAGACTGGCCACTTAGGCAGAGCAACTGCCAGAATGCTGTCCACTGCTCCATGAGTAACCCCTAATAAAACTCATTCACTTGCCAAGCTGGAACTCTCCAAGTCCTTCTTTGGCCTACCAGTTCCCTCACAATTCAGGGAAAGGCGTTTCTTTTATGTCTCCCCAGGAAATTCTCATAAGTCCCCCAACCTGCTCTAGCTGCCCTAATTCTAAGTGGATTGTGCCAAGATTAGTGAGTTAATAAGACAAAATAGGACGGGAGACAAACATGAGTGGACTTATGATCACAGCTGAACACTCTGAAAGGACTCTGGACCAAGATCATAAACAAAAGAATGCCCGATGAACACCCTTGCAGCTACAGCAGCTCCAGTCAGGAACCTCATGTGACACTGGGCCTCCCACAGGGGTCCGTTCCACTAGGGGTCCAGCATCAGAAAGCGCTGAGGCCAGTGTCTCATTTGTAATTATTTGGGGGCGCTAGAGAAAAAAATTGTCCTCAAAGATCCTACACCAATTTATTACCATTCAATCGAACACCCTTCCAGTAAACTATCAGTAATACCCTTAAACAGACAAAAGGAAAACTGAAATTAAAAAGAATGGAAAACTGCCAGCACTGGGGCTGTTTTCTATTTTAGAGCCCATTCTCACAGGAGAGCAAATCCTTTGGACTAGAAAGGTTTCCACAGTGCAGTGCTAGGCAGGAAAACAGGTATGAGCGGGGTGGAGAGATAACAAGGCCAGTAAGCCCCCCAGAAAGAGTTAACCAGTTAAAAAGAGAAAGCTCAGAAAGCCCAGAGCAACTTGATGCAGATTGTCGAACACTCCCCAGATAAAGACACCTATCCCAGCACAGCCTATGCTTCACGGTGTCAGTCAGCACACACCATTGTAAGGTTTACTTTAGCCCCTGCTCAAAGGCCCAGCTTATTCAGGAAGAATTCTATCTTAAAGCTAAAACAGCATTTTAATCAAATAGACAATAACTCAGCCCACCTTGGAGGCAGGGCAGACAGACTGATACGCTTCCAGACAGAAACTGATATCCAGGAAAGGAATGAAAGCGATAAATTTCTTGTGCTAAGTTAAAAAATAAATAAATAAACTTAATGTATTAACAAAGATGGACATTCTGGGACAATTTGGCCAGTCTGCACCTGGCCCTTTGTCGTATTCCTGAAATCCTCAACCGCCTATAAAACCCTAGGGTGCCTGCTCTCTGAGGTAGCCCACACTCCCCTTTCTCCAAGTGTGCACCTTTTCACTTTAAATAAACTTCTCATGGCTCAACTTACAAAGTTTTGTCTCTGCGCATTTTCAGTGTAAGGTCTTTGTTACTTTTGTCATTCTAATTCTCCAAATTTAAGCTCAAACCTTCACTTCCTCTGTCCCATTTCAGATAAGTAAAGAGGGGCTCCTTAGAGCTCAGATCTGGGCTTGCAAATTACCATCGCCTGGGTGCCCTGGACAAAACTGCAGCTTACAGTCATGCTCTTTAGTAGCCTACCTGAAACTCCTTTCTTTGTCTCTAGGAAGTTCACAGAACATAATCTCACTCCATCCAGTGCTCTGCGGCTCCCCCAAATCATGGGGTAGTAGGGACTCAGTTTCCATGCTGTGCAGATCCAAGCAGACACTGGGCGCCTGGTGACAATGGCTGCCAGGTGACACTGGCTTAAGGAGTTAGCAGGGGATGTGCCCCATGCTGAGTAGCAGTTCAATGAACTTCCTTTATTATTCTAATCTGTCATTCCCTGACACTCTCACTTTAATAAATTCCTTCCTCACCTTGTACTCTGACTTCCCTGTGTCTCTGAACTTACCTCTCCCAAGAGAAGCATTTATTAAAGTTTAGAGAGTATTTCTATCTCAACCAGTACAAATGACTCTGAGACCTTTCATTGAAATATATTCCTTTTGCTATGTGATACAGCCTCAGTCAATTTATTAGGTAGAGACCTTTCAAAGCTACAAGGCCTAATACATCTTGCCTACAATGGAGACCTCACATCAGTTTCCTGGCCAACCTGAAACTTTTTTATGTTCTTTACAATCTGTCCTTGAAAGAGAAAAGAATTCCAATAAAATCCCCTAATTTAATCAAGGTGCCTGATAATCTGGGGGCCATTGTTAATACTGACATTAGGAGAATAAAAAGTACAGAACTTATAAAAACTCAAAACAGATGTGACTAAACCTCTCCCTAAATAGCCTCAATATCCATTAAAGCCTGAAGCCATACAAGGCCTCCTACCGGTAACAGAAGATCTAACTGCCCAGGGGTTAATTATTCCCTCTAGTAACCTGTGTCCAGAAACCCAATAGAAAGGGATGGAAATCTGTCAGGGGCTTGAGCTATCAAAAAGATAGTTATTCCCTATTCCCCAGCTATTCCAAACCTGTTACACTTTTGTCACAGGTCCCACCTGACTCAAAATGGCACACTGTTGTGGATCTTTGTTCAGCTTTTTAGCATCGCTGTAGACCCTAATACCCAGTATCTATTTGTCTTTATTTGGAACAATCAACAATATAGTAGCCTACCTGGAGGTAGGTAACCTGGACAGTTATCCCTCAAGGGTTCACAGAGGCTCCTAATTTCTCCCAAGTGCTCCACCACGACTTAAGCAGCCTGCAGCTCCCCAGGAAATCCACCCTTGTACCGTATGTGGGTGACCTCTTGCTGTGCTCAGTCACCAAGAGGTGTTGTGATTCTGGGGGGGACACCCCAGGCAAATACCTTTGCAACTGAAATCAAAGGGAGAAATAAAGTTTATTTCTTACAAGCAGTCATCCACTTCTGCTCCCCCTTGTCTCTCGAGACCACCTAACCTCTCTGATCCAGATAAGCCCTCACCTGCCCTTGTAATTACCTACTCATATGGATATGAACTACTACTCTCCACCCCCTGCAAACACCTATTGTATGGAGATGCACTAAAGCCTGGCGAGAGATTCTGGAAATACTGCAATTTTACCCACAGGTGTCCAAAGAAGATTCCATTTATTTTCACAACAGTTAGCTGAAAAGGGATATAAACTAAAGAAAAATTGCAATTATCTCTGGACACTGTTTATTACATAGGTCATAACCTAAGTGTTGAAGGAATCCAGCTATCTCCAAAAAGGATTAAGCTAATCCAGGAATTTCCTAGGCCCACAAAAAAGCAGCAGCTTCATGGGTTTCTAGGTCGAGCTGACTGCTGCAGACTGCGCTCCTATTTTTCCCTATTTGTTTCTCCACTTTATGAACTCACTAAAATTTTAGTCCCTGAACCTTCTTTGGGAAGATACACCTCATCAAGCCTTTATAAAATGGGAACAACACTACAAGAGTCACAGGCTCTAGGGCTACCTTACTATTCAAACCTTTTCACCTTATTTGTATGTGAATAAGATAATGAAGCCCTGTGGATGCTTACACAAGAACATGACATAAACACAGGCCTATTCATATTAGAGCATACAACTTAATTCAGCTGCTTATGCATATCTGAACTGCTTTACGGATAAAGCCACAAATGCACTGAGTAGATAACTCAGCACATCCAACCTCAGAAAATAATATTTGTTTATAAACCCCAAAAATGTCCCAAGTCTTAATTCTGAATTACATCTCTCTGCAAGCAGACTAACCTCTTATGAGACCCTTCTGCTTTCACCACTTAATTTATAACTTAAATATTGTAATGTCCTTATCCTGCCACATTACTACCCCTGACTGATGAAGGCAAGTCCCATGACTGTGAGATAATAATGTGGGTAAAACTGTAATATTCCAGAATATCTCACCTGGCCATTTGAACAGGTGTTCCAGTTCCTAAGGGGTGGAGAGAAGTAGTTCAGTTCATCTCCATATCAATGGGTTTACCTGGGTGACAGAGGGCTTATCTGAACCTGAGAAGTTGGGAGGAGGTCTCCTTTGCTTTTGCAGGAGTAGGAAAGAGACACCCCTGGACTGCAATCTGTAAGCAATAAACGGGTTTTAAACTTTATTTCTCCCTTTGACTGATTTCAGTTTTAGAGGTATTTTGCCCCGGGATTTCCTCTCCCCAGAGTTACAAATGTCCTATTTCACAATACTGTGTTCTGATTTAAGTCATCCCACTGACCAATCCTGATCTAATTTTGTCTGTGGATGGGTCATACCATAAAAATTAAAAAAGGGCATTTCCAGGCTGCTTATCCTGTTACCACCCAGTATGAACTCGTATGAAGTATTAGCCCAACAAGCAGAGTTCTATTCCCTTACCAGAGAATGCCAGTTATCAAAAGGACCAATTGTTGACATTTATACTTTATGCTTGAGGGCTGCTCATGATTTTAGAATGTTATGGAAACAAAAGGGGCTTTCTTCTGTCCATTGAACCCCACTCAAAAATGGAGTACAAGGAAATGAACTTACTGCTAATCTCTACCTTCTGAAATTGCTGTCACTAAAACAGGCTCCCACTAAAAAGACTGAACTAGAGTATCAAGGACATGCCCTAGCTGGCTTTCACGGCAGACAGCTGCAACAGCATCTGTAAAGGTCGTGGCACAAGTAGAGAAAGTCCATTCTGCTTCTACAAAAATGACCTCTTTTTGCCAGACTTTTGCCATCCTGTGTCCTTGCAACATGGAACAGTCTACTCCTGAATGAGAAAAATTGAGATGGGCAAATGATAGTTGCAAATTCAATGAACAGTCAGGGCTATGGGAAACCCAAGATGGCTACTTGGTTCTTGACTCCCCAGCAAATCTCATATTTCAGTTTTTACATTCACTCACAAGATGCATTTAAGATGACTCAAATTATAAACACTGATGGGAAGACTTCTATAAAATTCTAAAAGCACTTTATCATCAATGTCTAACCTGTCAGGTCAATAATAGTAGAAAAGCCATTGTGTTCCCAGGGGCCTTGAACCTCCTCCCTTTGGACTCTGAACTCCTGCAGCTATACTTTATTCAACTGCTGGCTAGTACGGATTATCACTTTATTATTGTATGTATGCTTTCCAGAGCCGTTAAAAACTTTCCCTGCTGCAATGCTGATTCCTTTGCAGTGTCAAAGAAACTGAGAGAAAATGTGTTTCCCACTTGGGGCATACCTTCCATAATTTCCAGCAATCAAGGCACCCACTTCACTGGGCAAATCACACAAGCCCTGTAGCGTCTTACTACACTGCTGGGACAGTGACTGCAGTGGGGTATGGCAGGGAACTCAATAATATGGGTGAATGTAGTAACGACATTGTTTTTCATGTGAAACCTTCATAAGAGTGTATATCAATAATACCTTAATAAAAAAAAAATCACACAAGCCTTCAGGAAGGTCTTGTAAACCTCTAGGAATTATCACTGCTCCTATCACCCTTAACTGTCAGCCAAGGTCGAGAGAACTAATGGGATCCTGAAACCTCTAAGCTTGCTGAGCTACTGGACTCCTCTGGCCTTAGGTATTGCCTCTGGCCTGCTGGCTATTCACAGTAACCCCACTGGGAAAGATGAATTCACCCCATACGACATAGTCACTGTTAGACTGTTGGCATACAACTTTCTGCTGATCCCTTGTTATCCCAGGCTTGCATCATAAACAGGTGAAAGAAACTTTCCTTGATCCCAACTCAAATGAACCCATTGGTCACAATCTGAAGCCTGGCAAGGGGGTATTTTGGAAATATCATCAGGGAAAAACAGTTTTTGAGTCCTACTGGAAAGGACCTTATCACGTGCTCCTGACCACTGACAATGCTGCAGAACTAGAGGGCAGTGTGCCTTAGATACACATCTCAGGTAAAGAAGGCTCCACCTGACACTGGTAATGCACATACAGGTGCTGGAGACTTTTAAAGTAAACTACAGGTGCTGGAGACTTTTAAAGTAAACTGACAAGGATGAGAAGCTGACACTGAGACTGCTTCTGGCCAAGACGCTGCATCAACTTCACACTCAAACCAAGCATGATGTATTTCCTTCTTTCCTTCCTTTACTCTGGCACTGCTCTGGAAAGACAATACCCTTACCCATTATCTCCAGGCTGCTAAATGGGGGTGATCACCCAGACTGCTGGATTTGTCATCAAAGATTCCGATCTGCCCACACTAGAGACCCTCTGGTTCTCCCTGGGAACAGTCTCTCTACTATTCCAAATGTCGCTGCATACTATGACTGACCACCCCTAGCAGTCTCTCACCAAGTTCAACTTTTCCGGCCGGAACATCCCGTGCCTTGTTTTTGCCTTTCTTTGATTATCACTCTGTACCCAATTAGAAATATTTATGTAAATCCTAGTACTTTGCACCCCCATGTTCTCACGATTATGTACATCAGATGTGCTCCTACTAAGAGATCTTACCAGCAGTACCCATCTTTGCAAGATATTTAGAACTCATTCTTTGAGCTATGAGATTTTTTCCCATTATGCATTAAAAACCTAACTAATCCTTGGTTTCAACAGGAAAATGACAATCCTTATGAATGAATCCATTAATAGCACCACCTTATCAGGAATAGTTTGTGCTCCAATAGGGTTTGTCTTTGTGCTGGTTACCATCCTTCTTGGGCCTATGAATTCCCTGATAGCTGGTACACAGCTGGGCAGTGCCTCTAGGGTTATGTAACTGTGTTACTAACTTTCACAAGCAAAGTAAGACAAATCATTGGTTGTGTCACCTGGGTTTACTTTATAGACTTAAAAGAGACCCACCAGGAGACATTAACTCAGCATTTGCTTCCTTTGACGGGGTCATACTTCTCTGGTTAGGAGTATATGTAAATAAGAATATGACCAGAAACCTCTCTTTAAATATTGAAGATAACACAGAATTCACTGCTAAGACAAAAGCTATCTAACAAATTCTTAGATTCTCTGGCCAAAGTTGTTCTTAATGGAATAGCTCTTAATTATCTTTTAGCTGAGCAATGAGATGTCTGCTGTGGCCAATACAAACCTGCTGTACTTGGATTAATCCTTCTGGGGATGGTGAAACTCAACTGCATAAGATCACAGAACAAGCCACTTGGCTTTAAATGTGACTCCTTCCACTGGGTCTTTCTTTGACTTACTTGATTCTGATTGGTTTGGATCTCAGGGACCATGACTCCAAAGAGTACTTGAAATACTGAGAATTATCCTACTTATAATCATAAAAATCTCCCTAGCATGATGTATTCTCTCAAAAGCATTAAATACATGTTCACAGCCGTTAACCACCAAGCAAAACATCTCCCTGAGACCGAAATGTCATGAAATGGCTAAGAGGTATATGAAAAATTGCTCTTCCTCGTTAATCATTGGGAAATGTAAATGCAAACCACAATGAGATATTATCTCACATCTCTTAGGATGGTTGTAATGAAAAAGACCATAGATAAGTGTTGGCAAAGGTGGAGAAATACGGAAACCCTTGCATGCAATTGGTAGGAATGTAAAATGGTGCAGGTATTATGAGAGAGAGTGTGGAAGTTCCTCAAATATTTCAAAATAGAACTACCATATGATCCAGCAACCCCACTTACTGGTATATATTCAAAGGAAATGAAATCAGAATGCCAAAGAGATAATCTGCCCTCTCATGTTCACTGCAGCATTATTCATAATTTACAAGACAGGGAAACAATTTTCGTGTCCATTGATGAACAGACAGATTAAAAAAGGGTAGCAAAAGTAGTTCTAAGAGGGAAGTTTACAGTGATATGGACCGACTTCAAGAAATGAGAGAAATATCAATCTAACCATCCACCCAAAGGAGCTACAAAAAGAACAAAGCCCTAATAGAAGTAATTAAGATCAGAGCAAAAGTTAAATGAAATTAGACTAAGATAACCATTGAAAAGACCAATGAAACTAAGAGTTGGCTCTGAAAAAATAAGCAAAATTGATAAATCTTTAGCTGACTCATCGAGAAAAAAGAGGACACAAGTAACTAAAATAAGAAATTAGAGGGTAGTTGCAACTAACACCACAGAAATACAAATGATTGAAAGAGATTACTATGAAAAATCATATGCCAACAAACAGGACAAAGGACAAGAAATAGATAAATTTCTAGAAACATGCAATCTTCGAAGCCTGAACCAGGAAGAAATAGACAATGTGGACAGACTGATTATGTAATGAAATAGAACCAGTAATCAAAAAATTCCCAATAAACAAAAATACAGAACCAGATGGCTTCACAGATGAATTCTACCAAATATTTAAAGACTTACTACCTATCCTTCTCAAACTACTCGAAAAAAAATTGAGGAGGGAAAGGAAAGTTTCTAAATTCATTTTATAAGGCCAGCATCACTCTACCAACACCAAGGACACTACAAACAAACTTTTCAAAAAATTACAGACCATTATCACTGATGAATATAATGTAAAAATCCTTAACAGAATACTAACAATCAAATTAAAAAATACATTAAAAAGGATTATTCACCATGATCAGTGGGATTTATTCCAGGGATTCAAGGATGGTTCAACACCTGAAAAATCAACGTGCTATACCACATTAACAAAAGGAAGGTTAAAAACCACACGATCAGCCCTTCCGGGAAGATGGCGGCGTGAGCAGGGCAGCAGAAATCTCCTCCCAACACTTTATTTATCTAAGAAAATACAGCAAATACAACTATTCCTAAAAGAGAGACCAGAATACACAGGAAAGCGCACAGCGTGCAGATACACCCGAGAGGACTCGGCACCCCAAGAGGTGGGTAAGATACAGAGCCGCGACCCGGCGTGACCCGAACACTCACCCACCCCAGCCCACCGGTGGGAGGAGAGGATTCAGAGCCGGGAGGGAGTGGAAATACACCCTGCGAAATAACCAGCCCTGGTGATCTGTGCGGGCAGCGCTGACACACATAGCACGGTGTAGCGGAGATTGGAGAGACAGAGGGGCAGGATCTGAGCGGGGAACACGCCAGGGTGCTTGCAGCCGGCTCCCGGGAAGGAAAAAAAGAAAAGAAAAGCGCGCCCGTTCTTCAGCGGTCTTAAAGAAACAGGAGCCCAGCGGAGGAGCCGGATCGCCCCGGCATACTCAGCCCAGTGGGCTGGGAGTCCTGGGGAGTTTCGGACCCCTTAGCAGGCGACTGGGAAAGCGTGGCCGCACTTAGGCTTCTCACTGAGATCAACAGCCTCCCATTTGTTCCCACCCCGGCCAGAGCTATAAAGGGCCCTGCGGAGCGGTGCAGCCACGGCTGCGGGATAGTGGGGCAACAGTGCCACCTACAGCATCCCCACAGAATCTACTCCTGGTGGGCATTTTTTTGTTTTTTGTTTTGTTTTGTTTTCTGTTTTTTCTTTTCTTTCTTTCTTTCTTTTTCTCTTTTTAAAGTCTCAAAGAGCCCAGCTGACATACGTGGCAACTACCAGCAACCACTCCTATAGCCATTTAAAGACAGAGGAATATGGTCCAGACTAAAATCAACCAGACAACCCCAGAGAGGGAGCCTGAAGGGATGGAAATACACAGTCTTCCTGAAAAAGAATTCAGAATAAAAGTCATAACCATGCTGATGGACCTACAGAGAAATGTGCCAAGAGTTGAGGGAGGGAAGTGAGGGAAGTGAGGAAAGACAATGCAGAAATCAGACAAGCAATCAACGGGCTTAACAGCAGACTGGATGAGATGCAAGAGACTGTTAATGGAATAGAAATCAGAGAACAGGAATACAGAGAAGCTGAGGCAGAGAGAGATAAAAGGATTTCTAGGAATGAAAGAATATTAAGAGAACTGTGTGACCTATCCAAACAGAACAATATCCGTATTACAGGAGTACCAGAGGAAGAAGAGAGAGAAAAAGGGATAGAAAGTGTCTTTGAAGAAATAATTGCTGAAAACTTTCTGTCGCTGGGGAAGGAAATAGTCTCGCAGTCCACGGAAGCCCACAGATCTCCCAACACAAGGGACCCAAGGAAGACAACACCAAGACACATAATAATTAAGATGGCAAAGATCAAAGATAAAGACAGGGTATTAAAGGCAGCTAGAGAGAGAAAAAAGATCACCTACAAAGGAAAACCCATCAGACTATCATCAGACTTCTCAACAGAAACCTTACAGGCCAGAAGAGAATGGCATGATATATTTAACGTTATGAAACAGAAGGGCCTCGAACAAAGAATATTGTATCCAGCACGACTATGATTTAAATATGACGGAGGGATTAAACAATTTCCAGACAAACGAAAGTTGAGAGAGTTTGCCTCTCATAAACCACCACTACAGGATATCTTAAACGGACTGGTCTAGAGGGAAGCAACCCTAAGGCTAAAAAGATGTCACCAGAGAAAATAAACTTAGCAAAGAAAGCAGACCATCCAAATACTAACTAAAGGCAAAGAATAAAACACCTAGCATATAAAGAATGGAGGAGGAAGAATAAGAAGGGAGAGAAATAAAGAAACATCAGATGGTGTTTACAATAACTTAACAAGAAAGTTAAGTTAGATTGTTAGATAGTAAAGAAGCAACCCTTGAACCCTTGGTAACCACGAATCTAAAGCCAGCAATGGCAATAAGTACATATCTATCAATAATCACCCTAAATGTAAATGGACTGAATGCACCAATCAAAAGACACAGAGTAACAGAATGGATAAAAAAGCAAGACCCATCTATATGCTGCCTACAAGAAACTCACCTCAAATCCAAAGATATACACAGACTAAAAGTGAAGGGATGGAAAAAGATATTTCATGCAAACAACAAAAAGAAAAAAGCAGGTGTTGCAGTACTTGTATCAGACAAAATAGACTTCAAAACGAAGAAAGTAGCAAGAGATAAAGAAGGACATTACATAATGATAAAGGGGTCAGTCCAACAAGAAGATATAACCATTATAAATATATATGCACCCAACACAGGAGCGCCAGCATATGTGAAACAAATACTAACAGAATTAAAGGAGGAAATAGAAGCAATGCATTCATTTTAGGAGACTTCAACACACCACTCACTCCAAAGGACAGATCAACCAGACAGAAAATAAGTAAAGACACAGAGGCACTGAACAACACACTAGAACAGATGGACCTAACAGACATCTACAGAACTCTGCACCCAAAAGCAACAGGATACACATTCTTCTCAAGTGCACATGGAACATTTTCCAGAATAGACCACATACTAGGCCACAAAAAGAACCTCAGTAATTTCAAAAATACTGAAATCCTACCAACCAACTTCTCAGATCACCAAGGTATAAAACTAGAAATAAATTTTAGAAAGAAATCAAAAAGGCTCACAAATACATGGGGACTTAACAACACTCTCCTAATTAATCAATGGGTTAACGACCAAATCAAAACAGAAATCAAAGAATATATGGAGACTAATGACAACAACAACACAAAGCCATAACTTCTGTGGGACGCAGCAAAGGCAGTTCTAAGAGGAAAGTATATTGCAATCCAGGCCTATTTAAAGAAGGAAGAACATTCCCAAATGAATAGTCTAAAGACACAATTACTGAAATTGGAAAAAGAAGAACAAATGAGACCCAAAGTCACCAGAAGGAGGGACATAATAAAGATCAAAGAAATAAATAAAATTGAGAAGAATAAAACAATAGAAAAAAATCAATGAAACCAAGAGTTGCTTCTTTGAAAAAATAAATAAAATAGATAAACCCCTAGCCACACTCATTAAGAGAAAAAGAGAATCTACACACATAAAGAGAATCAGAAATGAGAAAGGAAAAATGACGGACCCCACAGAAATACAAAGAATTATAAGAAAATATTATGAGAATCTATATGCTAACAAGCTGGAAAATATAGAAGAAATGGACAATTTTTTAGAAAAATACAACCTCCCAAGACTGACCAAGCAAGAAACAGAAAAATTAAACAGACCCATCACCAGCAACGAAATTGAATAGGTAATCAAAACACTACCCAAGAACAAAACCCCCGAGCCAGGTGGATTCACCTCTGAATTCTACCAGACATATAGAGAAGAAATAACACCCATTCTCCTTAAAGTTTTCCAAAAAATAGAAGAGGAGGGAATACTTCCAAACTCATTCTATGAAGCCAGCATCACTCTAATACCAAAACCGGGCAAAGACCTCACCAAAAAAGAAAATTACAGACCAATATCCCTGATGAACGTAGATGCAAAAATACTCAACAAAATATTAGCAAACCGAATTCAAAAATACATCAAGAGGATCATACACCATGATCAAGTGGGATTCATCCCAGGGATGCAAGGATGGTACAACATTCGAAAATCCATCAACATCATCCACCACATCAACAAAAAGAAGAACAAAAACCACATGATCATCTCCATAGATGCTGAAAAAGCATTTGACAAAATTCAGCACCCATTCCTGATTAAAACTCTCAACAAAATGGGTATAGATGGCAAGTACCTCAACATCATAAAGGCCGTATATGACAAACCCACAGCTAACATCATACTTAACAGCGAGAAGCTAAAAGCTTTTCATCTAAGATCGGGAACAAGACAGGGATGCCCACTCTCTCCCCTGTTATTCAACATAGTACTGGAGGTCCTAGCCACGGCAATCAGACAAAACAAAGACATACAAGGCATCCAGATTGGTAAAGAAGAAGTCAAATTGTCACTATTTGCAGATGACATGATACTGTACATAAAAAACCCTAAAGACTCCATTCCAAAACTACTAGAACTAATATCTGAATTCAGCAAAGTTGCAGGATACAAAATTAACACACAGAAATCTGTTGCTTTCCTATACACTAACGATGAACTAACAGAAAGAGAAATCAGAAAAACAATTCCATTCACAATTGCATCAAAAAGAATAAAATACCTAGGAATAAACCTAACGAAGGAAGTGAAAGACCTGTACTCTGAAAACTACAAGACACTCCTAAGAGAAATTAAAGAGGACACTAACAAATGGAAATGCATCCCATGCTCTTGGCTAGGAAGAATAAATATTGTCAAAATGGCTATACTACCTAAAGCAATCTACAGATTCAATGCAATCCCTATCAAACTACCAACAACTTTCTTCAATGAACTGGAACAAATAATTCTAAAATTCATATGGAACCACAAAAGACCCCGAATAGCCAAAGCAATCCTGAGAAGGAGGAATAAAACAGGGGGAATTACACTCCCTGACTTCAAGCTCTACTACAAAGCCACAGTAATCAAGACAATTTGGTATTGGCACAAAAACAGACCCACAGACCAGTGGAACAGAATAGAAAATCCAAACATTAACCCAAACATATACAGTCAATTAATATTTGATAAAGGAGCCTTGGATATACAATGGGGAGATGACAGCCTCTTCAGTAGCTGGTGTTGGAAAAACTGGGCAGCTACATGTAAGAGAATGAAACTGGACTACTGTCTTACCCCATACACAAAGGTAAATTCAAGGTGGATGAAAGACCTGAATGTAAGTCATGAAACCATAAAACTCTTAGAAAAAAACATAGGCAAAAATGTCTTGGACATAAACATGAGCAACTTCTTCATGAACATATCTCCCCAGGCAAGGGAAACAAAAGCAAAAATGAACAAGTGGGACCATATCAAGCTGAAAAGCTTCTGTACCGCAAAGGACACCATCAGTAGAACAAAAGGAGATCCTACAGTATGGGAGAATATATTCATAAATGACGTATCCGATAAGGGGTTGACATCCAAAATATATAAAGAACTCACGCACCTTAACAAACAAAAAGCAGATAATCCAATTAAGAAATGGCCAGAGGACATGAATAGACACTTCTCTAAAGAAGAAATTCAGATGGCCAACAGGCACATGAAAAGATGCTCCACATCACTAATCATCAGAGAAATGCAGATTGAAACCACAATGAGATATCACCTCACACCAGTGAGGATGGCCAACATTCAAAACACAAACAACAACAAATGTTGGCGAGGATGTGGAGAAAAGGAAACCCTCCTACACTGCTGGTGGGACTGCAAATTAGGTCAACCATTGTGGAAGGCAGTATGGAGGTTTCTCAAAAAATTCAAAATAGAAATACCATTTGACCTAGGAATTCCACTCCTAGGAATTTACCCTAAGAGTGCAGCAGCCCAGTTTGAAAAAGACATATCCACCCCTATGTTTATTGCAGCACTATTTATAATAGCCGAGAAATGGAAGCAACCTAAGTGTCCATCAGTAGATGAATGGATAAAGAAGATGTGGTACATATACACAATGGAATATTATTCAGCCATAAGAAGAAAACAAATCTTACCATTTGCAACAACATGGATGGAGCTAGAGGGTATTATGCTCAGTGAAATAAGCCAAGCCGAAAAAGACAAGTATCAAATGATTTCACTCATATGTGGAGTATAAGAACAAAGAAAAAATACTGAAGGAACAAAACAGCAGCAGACTCACAGAACCCAAGAACGGACTAATAGTTACCAAAGGGAAAGGGACTGGGGAAAATGGGCGGGAAGGGAGGGATAAGAGGGAAAAAGGGGCATTACGATTAGCAGATGTAATGTTGGGGGGGCACGGGGAGGGCTGTACAACTCAGAGAAGACAAGTAGTGATTCTATAGCATCTCACTACGCTGATGGACAGTGACTGTAATGGGGTGGGTGGGGGGCACCTGATGAAAGGGTAGTTTAATAACCATCATATTGCACATGTAATTGTAGATTAATGATACCAAAATAAATTCTAAAAAAAATCAACAAACCACATGATCATCTCAAAAGACAAAGAAAGCATTTGACAAAATTCGACATTCATTCCTGATAAACACTCAGCAAAGTGTGTATAGAAGGAACTTACCACAACATAATAAAGGTCATACATGGCAAACTCACAGCTAACATCATACTCAATGATGAAAACCTCAAAGTTTTTTCTATAAAATCAGGAACAATGCAAGAGTGTCCACTTTCACCACTTTTATTCAACACAGTCCTGGAGTCCTAGCCACAGCAATTAGACAAAAAATTAAAAGGAATCCAAAGTAGAAAGAAGTAAAATTGTCAGTATTTGCAGATGACATGATAAACACATAAAAAACCCTAAAAACTCCACCAAAAAACTATTAGAAGAACATTAAAGTTGCTGGATACAAGAATCAATATACAGATATCAGTTGTGTTTCTATATATTAACAACAGATTAGCAGAGGGAGAAAAGTCAAGAAAACAATCCTATTTATAATTGCTTCAATATACCTAGGAATAAATTTAAGGAGGTGAGAGACCAGTATGCTTAATGATATAAGACACTGATGAAAAGAAATTAACAATGACACAAATAAATGGGAAGATACTCCATGCTCATAGATAGGATTAATATTAATATGGCCATACTACCCAGAGCAATCTACAGATTCAATGTAATCCCTAGTAAAATACCAATGAAATTTTTCATAGAACTAGAGCAAATAATCCTAAAATTTGTATGGATCCACAAAGAACCCCAAAAAGCCAAAGTAATCTTGAGAAAGAACAAAGCTAGAGGTATTATGCTTCTTAATTCCAAACTATACTGCAAAGCTATAGTAATCAAAACAGTACAGTACTGGGAAAAAAAATAGACACAGAAGATCAATGGAACAGAATAGAGCCCAGAAATAACCCCACACTTATATGGTCCAAATCTACAAAAAAGGAGGCAAAAATATACAGTGGGGAAAAGATAGTCTCTTCAATAAATGATGTTGGGAAAAGTGGACAGCAGCATGCAAAAGAATGACACTGGACCGCTGTCTCACACCACACATAAAAATAAACTTGAAATGTATTAAAGACAAAAAAAAAAATAATAACAGGCAGTAAATGCATGAACACTGGCATTAGTAAATTTTCCTGGGTATGTCTCCCCAGGCAAGGGAAACAAAAGCAAAAATAAACAAGTAGAACTACACTAAGGTAAAAAAAAAAACTCTGTAAACAAAACAGAAAAAAGATCTTGCATCAACAAAATGAAAAGGCAAAAGATATATCATATGACAAGGGGTTAATATCCAAAATACATAAAGAACCCATACAATACAACACTTCTTTTTCATGTCAATTAAAAAATTTGATTAAAATGGGGGAAAAAAAAGAACCCATACAACTCAGCACCAGAAAACCAAATTAAAAAGTGGTCAGATGACCTAAATAGACATTTTTCCAAGATGGCCAACAGACACATGAAAAGATGTTCAACATTACTAATCATCAGGGAAATGCAAATCAAAGCCACAGCAAGTTATCATTTTATACCAATCAGAGTGGGTACTATAAAAAATATAGGAAAAAACAAGTGTTGGCAAGGATATGGAGAAAAGGGAACCCTCCTACACTTTTGGTAGGAATGTAAATTGGTGCAACCACTATGGAAACAGTATGGAGATTCCTCAAAAAATTAAAAATAGAAATACCATACAGTCTAGTAAGTCCACTTCTGGGTATTTATCCAAAGAAAATGAAAACACTAAGTCAAAAAAATACATGGTCCCCTATGTTTACCACAGCATTATTTATAATAGTCAAGATGAGGAAGCAACCTAAATGTCTACTGATAGATGAATAAAGATGTGGTACATATATAAAATGAAATATTATTCAGCCATAAAAAGTATGAAATCTTGCCATTTTGCAACAATATGGATGAAGCTAGAGCGTTATGCTAAGTTAAGTAAGTCAGAGGAAGACAAATACCAGATGATTTCACTTATATGTGGAATGTAAAACATAAAATAGACTCATAAACACAGAGAACCCGGTGGTTGTCAGAGGGAAAGTGGATGGGGAGACAGATGAAATAGTTGAAGGCGATAAAGAGGTACAAACTTCCATATGAAAAATTTTTTTAAACTGTGGTGTGCACACACATAGACTAGTATTCGAACTTCAAAAAGAAGGAAATCCTGCCATACAGGATAACATGTATGAACCTAGAGGGCATTATGTAAAGTGAAATAAGCCAGTCAGAGAAAGACAAACACTGTATGGTATCATGTATATGTGCAATCTAACACACACAAAAATTGAAATCACAGAAACAGAACAGAATGCCAGGGGATGTGGAGAAATGGGGAGTTGGTGAAAAAGTAAAAGCCTTCATTTATAAGGTGAGTAAGTTCAGAAGATCTAATGTACAACATGACTACAGTTAATAATACTGTATTTTATACTTGAAATTTACAAGGAAAGTATATCTTAAGTGTTCTTGCCAAAATATAAGTAACAACAGAAGAGATGGAAGTGTTCATTAACTTGATTATGGCAATTATTTCAACATATACACATATGTTGAATCATCACATCATACACGTTAAATAAACACAATTTTATATACCTATAATGCTGAAACAACAACAACAAAAAAGAACTCTACACTGAACACTACAAACTGCAGGTAGGTCTTGAAAGATAGCCCACAGTCCAGGTAATTAGTGACCATGACAATGCCTACAATTCCAGGTACAGGCAGGCCATACGTGCCAGCTAAAGAAGGGAGCAAAGCCTGGTTTACGAAAGAGCCATGGAGGTGGACACATTCACCAGGCCACGGAGAGAGTAAGCAAGGTGGAACCAGACTTACTGTAAACCTACTGACCTCAAATTCTTTACCATCAGTACAGTAGGTATTAGGGTGCAGGGAGCAGTGCAAACAACACAGCAACAGAGAAGCTACCCAGAAAGCATGGGAAGCAAGAAGTGCCCACATTCCACATGTGAAAAGTAAGAGCACCTGCCCTGGGAAAAGTGGGTGGGGCAGGATACAGAGCCTAGGACAGGGGACTGGAAAGGCTATCAAGTCTTACCCAGTGAGGATATCAGTGAAAAGTTCTCCAGCATCACACCACGGTACAAGTGCCTCTGACCTTCATCAAGGAGCCTCCATTCCTCCCAGGAGAAGTACACGGCAACATCCTCAAAGGTCATACGGTCCTATCAACATGGGGACAGATGAAACCATGAACTTTCTCTGAGAATCCACAGTCCATCACTTCACATGTCTACCCCCATCACCCACCTCCAGAGCTTCCCACTTCAGTGGTACCCAGTCTCTCCTCAGCATCCCATTAATCACTGTGTTCAGCCCTCAGCAGTAACAGGCATGGGGACAATACATGCCATCCAAGCTCTGGGCCTGGCTTGCAGGGCCCCATCCTTCCTGCCACACAATTCCCCTGGGGTCCCCCAGCTTGTGCCTCCAAGACACAACCAAATGTGAGCTCATATCTGACCCGAGTCCCCACTACCAAGGTTGTGGGCTTTCAGTGCACACTCCCTATGTGTGTGCACATCATTCTGTAGTCTACCTCTCTAATATATTCAGTCCCCACAGTTGCACTCTTAGAGCTGTTAGATTCCTACTTTACAAGCATCTCCCTGAATTCACCCATGTACTTGGCACATGATATCCAGAGAGTACTTTGGCAAACTCAAAACACAATCCAGTAGCCTCCCAGATCTCTGATGGATCCCAATACCACAGAAAGCCTCCAATGGTGCTTTGAAGGCCTTCCCACTAGCCTCAGATCCTTGCTTCAATATTACCACCAAGAACTACATGTGAAATAAAAATGCCCATGATAATCTTCTATTTCAGTGCTGGACTTTCTGCCCCTCAGCAGCCACAACCCTCTTCTTCATTCAACCTTCTTTAAAACTCTAACCCTTATGGTATCCCTGATAGGCAGAACAACTGTCCCAAATGACAACTATTCACCAGCAAGACTGAAACACCCCAGACCCCATCAGAGCTCACCACAAAATTCTAATGAATCCAAACAGTACTGAATTGGCAAGAGGCCTGCCTTCAGGGTCATCATGCCTCAATTAACCCTCTGCCTCCAAAGCCGTCTTGCATCCACTCACTCCATGGAAGACACGGCCACCCATCAGACCATTCCTCTTACACCCCCACACCATTCCCAGTCACTTCTCTCCGTCACCTGTTTGTGGGGCCCAGCAATTCCAATGAGGTGCCAAGGAAGAGAACCACTCCTTGGCATGCTCCCTAGTCTTTCTTGCCCAGTAACAGCATTACCACTGTAACCTGCATACCACCTCCTAAATGTGATCCACAGCCCCACCCTAGTCCCTAGTCCTCACAACAGCTAACACTTCTGAAAGTCTCCTTCCTGAAACCCTCCCCAGATTTCTAGAGAGCTTGGGTTTCCATCAGCCCACTTGCAGTCTCTACTCATTGTTCTTTGAAACATCTCAGAACAGGTCCAAAACAAAAGTTCTGATATTCCCAAGGAAAAATAACCTATCAACAACTTCCACATCCCAGCTGACGGAGCATTCATCTCTTTAACTGCTAGGCCCAAAAATCCTTATGTCCTACCTAACCTCTCGCATTCTTTCCCCACCTACAATATCCAAAAATCTACTTGGGCCTTATTAAAAAGTGGACCCAGGATCCAAAAACTTCCTTCCACCTCCGTGGCCACAACTGTGGTCCATGAGCACTCGTCTGGACTGCGCTGCTGCCCCCCCCGTGATCCCTGCCTGACCCCTTAACACCGTGAGTCTGTTCTCTTTTCTGAAGCCAGATAGAGCAGACTAAAAACTGGGTAATACTCAGACAGAAAAAGCCTTAGCTGTTCATCCTTTTAGAGGGCAGAATGGAATAGAATTGGAAAACAAAAAACACCTAGATGGGATCACCTACTCCCTCTTCTCCAAACCTACTATTACCTCCGGACCAGACACCAAACGTGATAGACACCCACAATCAGGCCTGATCACTGACCCTCAGCTCTTTGTTCCCAACAGAAAGAATCAGATGGCTGCACCGTGTCTCCAGGTTAGTCACACCGCCAAGCATCTGCACAAGCAGGTGACTGTTAAACAGTTTCATACTTGTTTCCTTTAGCTGACAGGAATGGGAACACCTCCACGTAACCCTTGGCAGGGACTCAGGGACCCTGGGCTTGACGCACCCCAGCCTCCCCACCCCACCCAAGAGCTGCAAAAATCACAAGATCATCAAGATACCAAATGCCAGACACCATACGGGTGGCGTCGAGACAAGTATGGGCCTGGGACACCCGCTCCTCCCTCGTATAGGTACCCTACGTGCTTTTACAAAGATCAGAACCCGTGGGAAGACAAAGACAGCCGGGCCAGGCTCCATGATATCAGGATACCCTGTATTCCCACCCAGGCATAACAGTCCGGTGACCTTGGCTGCCTGACCTCTGTGCCTCAGTCCCCAGCGCTGCCCTCACCAGCCCAGTGACCTTGGGCGAGGCCCCGACTCCCTGTGCTCACTCTCCTCACCACCACTGTTCCAGGCTGTTCTCTCTCGGAGCAGCTTTTGGGAAACATAAAACCATGGCTCCCAGCGTCCTCAGAATGGAGACAAAGCCCTCTTCCCGCCAGTCCCGGCGTGCCTCCGCCTCACAGCGCTCCCTGCAGGCGGAAGGCCGACCCAGAATCCCCAGGATCCCCGAGTCCCCCCGGGCGGCCGCACCTCCGGCCTCCGCACGTGCGGGGCCCCCGCCTGTAACCGTCCCCAGGCGCCGTCACCCCGGCGCTCGGAACAGGGGCCCCGCCCACGAGCGCCTCTCCTTCGGGACCCGGGGCCTGGGCGGCGGCGGGCCGTGGGCAGGGCCCCGCACTCGGGGCCCGAGGGTGGGTGGCTGAGGGCGGGAGGCCCGGGGACGAGCAGGTACCTGAGCCGGGCCCCTGGGCGCGGCCGCCGCCATCGGGCTCTCTGGGCGCAGCGGGGCCGGGTGCGGAGCAGAGGCGGCGGCCCGGGCGCGGCGGTCCCGATCCCGGCCCTGGCGCGGGGCCCGCGGGCGGCGTCGCCGGGCCTCCTCCTGCACTGAAGGGCTCGCTCAGCTCGGTCCCCACGAGGCACTCTGCGGCCACACGCCCCGAAAGGCTGCCAAGATGGCCACCACGAGGAGGGGCCGGAAGTCCCGCCCCGACGCCAAGAATTCTCACGGAAGTGACGGTGCCCTGATCTCACAGGGTCAGCCGGGCGCTCGGTGCCCTGGGACAGGGGCGCTCCCATCCTGACCAACCAGGGCTTTGGGGGTCATTCAGACGTAAAATCATACCACGTTGTCTCACTGGTCTTCCACTGCATGTAGCCTGAGGTGATAGTCATTGTTTGACTTATACTATGATTGGCTTGGAACCAGAGGGAAGTGTATACAGGGAGGTGACAGGAAAGAAAGAAGAGGCATCTTTTGAGTTAGGTGGGCAAGCAGGAATTCTACTCTGGCTCCCATAGAAAACCTCTCTAATGCTTGCGGACTCAGTGACTGTGTCCTACCCACTGATGAATATTTTCATGTATATAATATCTCTTTCTACATTTCCTAAGACATACTCAATTTGTTTTAGTGAACGGACGTCTATCTCAGAGACCAACTTGACCGCTGCCATCTTGGCTTCAGTCAGTGGCTGCAGCTTTCACAGTCGTGTGTGTAAAGGAATAGCTGAACACCAGATAAGGGGGACATCTAAAGACCATGATCTCATGCCTATGCCGGTGAGTAGTATCACTCTCCAGTGATTGCAGGTATGGTTCTTCATGGGGAATTGATCTCATATCAGAAAAACTTTTGGAGTGCAGGTTTCACAAAGCTTTTAATAATGTTGATGTAGTTATTCAAAGAAAGTGTCAGAAATAGCTATGGGGAAACACCAGAGGATATTGAAGAAGGTGAACGCCTCAGAGAATTTTGGGTAGGGCTGCTGTTCTTGAAAAGATCAAGCAACACCAGCTTGGAGAAAGCGTTGAAGTGGATAATGTGATATTCACAAAGTCCAGGGACTCCTCTAAGTATCATCAAAGTCATGTATGAGTTTGACTTAAGGCGCAATTCATCCTGAGGCAAAACTGCTCTCCTACTATGAACCCATGAAACCAAACACTACATGCTTTCAAAATTCAATGGTGAAACAGGGCAAAAATAGACATTCCCATTCCAAAAGGGGTAAATAGGAAATGAAGGAGAGAGGGGTCCCAAGCAAGCCCGTAACTTAGCAAGGCAAACTTCACGTGAGCTTGTCGCTCATGAATGGTCCTCTGATCCAGGGCTCTGCCTCCCAGACCCACTGGGTCAGGGGTCCTGTCCCTACAGCTCTACTGGCTGGGAGTCCTGCTCCCAGGGCTCTGCCTGCTGGGATCCCCATACCAAGGGCACCAACTGGTTCTGTTAGGTAGAAAGGTAGACATAAGCAGGTGGAGGGAGAGTAAAGCCTACTAACAGGGACTCAAAGAGTTAACCAGATAAAACCAGAGAGCCAGGAAAGATTCACAGAGTTATTTAATTGAAGTTTCAAGGACTAGGAGTTACTTGGAATGTCCAAACATTCCCCAGATAAAAAAAAAAAGCAACATACCCACATGAGAAGTCTCCAAGCACAGACTCCCCAGATAATAGAAAATAAAACATCCAAAGACAGGCACAGAAACTATCAGAGCAGCCCCTGTCTTCTTTTCTTAACAATTAGACCAGGCCTCCAAGGCCAAAGGAATTCTCTCTCTGTCCTGCCAAAAAAAACATAAAAAGAAGCCTGACAGTAAGCAACCCACCTTTGTCTACCTTGACTCTGGCCAGCTCTTCCCTTGGAGTATATTCAAATAAAACTTTCATTTTGCTTTGCTATTATGTCTGCCTTTCAATTCTTTGTTGGGGTGGGGACAAGAACGAAGGAGAATGAACTCAACCCCACAGAGTTCCACCCACAAGACACTGCGATGGGAGGCTCTCTGTCAAGTTCCAGCAAGTTTTGCCATCTCTTGAGCTCGGCCATGTCCTCTTCAAAACAAGATCCACACTTCAACTGGACAACTGGCAGCTTTTTCATAGGTGCGATATCTCAGCCCTAGTGTTACTGATGAGTGGTTATATATTAAACATTACCTTAATTACTTCAGATCACATTACATTATGCTACACTACACCAAAGTGATACCGGGTTCTTGTTCATGGAGTCAAAGAATGAACTTCACAAACACTCAAGGTACAAGAGCAAAGGAGAGGCTTTTATTTAGAGATAAAGTGAGAGGACAGAGCTCCTTGCTCACGCCAGGAGGAGACAAGAGAGTCTGTGGTGGTGCGTTGTCTAGGGGACTTATAGGTGGTGGAGGATTTTTAGGAATGTGGTAAAGGGATAGGGGTGCAGACTTGTTAAGTGGTCCCAGAATGCTCATTTTTGATGAATGACAAGAAATTTGCTGCTCCGATTCCTTCTCAGGAGAGTGGCTTCCCTCTGGAAGCATATCAATTAAGACTGCTTGCCCTGCCCCCAAGGTGGGCTGGGTTGTTGTCTGTTTGCTAAAGAGTATGATAATCTTATTTCTTAACTTCTTGGGCTGTTAATAGCTGGGCTTGCTTATGAAATTATTTGCCCATAAGCATGACCTTTTAGCAGGCTAAGGTAAATTTTACAGTGTCATGATCTAATTGACACAATGAGGTTATTATGGGCTATGCCGAGATACTTCTCTTTATCTGGGGAACATTCAAACATTCCAGCCCAAGTTGCTCCTGACCTGTGGAGCTTTAACTGACCTCACTGAAGAATGCCCATATTCCTAGTCTGGTATCTTTACCCTAGAGAATTAGTGTGACCTTGACTTTGCATAATGCTGAACACAGAGTTTCAGTAGGGACTTCTTTGCACATTGTTACATTGCTCTGACTGTAATTATCCCGCTTTGCTTTTTTTCTGGAGGCATTCTCTCTACTCTGCCTAAACCCATGGTCCCTGTCTCAAAAACATACCATGTGACATATTTCATGTGCTATCATATCATCTTGTGGCATTCTATCTATGCTACATTACATATTTTCCTGTGTCATACTATATGTTATATCAGAATAATTTGTATGATGTTCCCTAATGTGCTATGTGTTCTCCCCATGATTTGTATATTCCTTGTGAGTACATTGGCTTCATCTAGGGGAGTAATACAGAGCACACTGTCTCTGGCTCATATTTTACAAAGGGCATTTTCTACCTCAGTAGTTCTTAATACTTGGTGTATGTACTCATGGCCCAGAGAACTAACACCTTTTACAAAGGGTACATAGGTTTAGGCTCACTGAAATAGGAGAAACCTGGTATGTACCTTTTAAAAATGTCATCACTTTATTTTATTTCTCCCAGAGTTTGGGGACTTTAGCTATAGGCCACTCACTGTGATGATCTCATGCTTTGAACCACTGGCCACAAGAGAAACACATCCTGAAAAACTCTTCCAGTTCCAAAAGGAATTCCACTTCACTCAGTGTTACCAAAGCCACAAAGACAGCAAATGCCACATGGGCAGAGGGGACAGAAAGTGTAAAGTCATGGAGATAGCACAGACCAACCTGGGAGATTCGAGAACATGGGGCCTGTCTTCTGCCTGCAGGAAATAAATGTGTGAAGTGGAGATGACTGTGGAATAGCAGACTGAGAATTGTCCCTTACCGTAGAAACTGCTGTCCAGGGTATTAAGTCACACAACACTTTTCTTGAGTTGTTTGGCAGGACGCTTATCTGGAACCCCAAGGAATTTGATGAATGAAGAGGGGGGCCCTAGTCAAGGATCCGATAGAACTAGCTACCAGGGTAGGCCCTAAAAGACCCAGAGTAAGATTTTCTTCATTATCCTGCAAGGATTCCACCCCCCCCCCCAAACACACACACAGTGAGGAGCTTTCCTGCCATTCTTTGACTGTGGAAGCTGGGAACAAGCATGATGACACACATATTCACTAACAAGCACAGCCCAGATCATGCAACGCACCTGAACACACCCCTTTCCTTATGAATAAACAGTTACCCTGACCCATGAAAGTTCCTGCACCCAATGCTTGGGGAGACAAATTTAAGACAACCTTCTGTCTCCTTATTCTGCTGCTGTGCTTACAGTAAAACTCTCTCTGCAGAAGACTAGTGTGTCTGTGACTGGTTTTCTGATGCACATGGGCAAACATGCCCAGCTTGGCTCAGAGACACTCTGAGGCTTTTAGACTCCATGGAGAGTCTGGATCAAGGTAGGGGTCTATCTACATGAAGGTTTTAAAACTTACACAAGGCTGTTCTAATGAAAGGACAGAGAGGAGGGGGTTCGTGAGTATATTTTAAGGCATAAGGACATAGAATCTTGGCTCAAGATCACATAGTTGATAAGAGGGGGCACTGAAGCACAGACTAATCAGGCAGCCAGCATGAGGTCAGCTGGCTGCAGGCCAGAGAAGAATACAGGGAGGCATGAGCCCACTGAATGCTGCCATGGTCACATTCCCCTGCTGTCTGCCTGTTGGCACGGGCTCACAAGGCTACAGAAGCACTTATGGAACCCACACAAGCAAGTGGCAGCTGTATAAGAACCTCACTGGCACAAAACCCTGCCGGCATGTTTTCTACATTGTGGTTTCCTGGGGGCCTAAATATCATTTCCCCAGCACTGGAGTCCGGGCACACTGGAGAAACCTCGTGACCAGGCTGTGACCTCGCTGTCGGGCTTGATGTATATATTCCCATTTCTTGCAAACAGGATAAATATGCATGGAGGAGTCTATTTTGAACTTGCATCGAGATGTGCCGATGCGCAGGTGAACTTAGCTTGGGGTGTTCAGGAGAACACAGTATCCTTTGATGTGGGAACAAAGAGTAGGGGTACAGGAGTCACAGACAGAATGACTTCCTAAGAAGCTGGGTGTCCATGCTGGAGATCAGACGTGATATAGAGAATGGGTGATACATGTCTGGAATATTCAGTGCTCCAGGGCTAGGTTCATATTTATGAATTGTATTTTGAAATTAAGAAGTACAATTTCATGCTGAAAGCTGATATTTCTATACCTGAGAATCCACTTAAAATCATGTGAAGTGTTAAGATAATTATGGGGGAAAAAGATGGTACTGTGAGAAGTGAGGCAGAAACCTCTTCCCAAAATCATATAAAACATGAAAATACAGAAAATACAAATAATCCTGAAAAAGTGACCCAAATACTGCAAAACAGACTGCCTACATCTGGGGATAAAGGGAAGACCTCACAGAAAAGGGTAAAGTAGCAAAGCCACAATCTGGCAGGACCCAAGCCCTCCCCCGACCCCATCCGACAAGCGAGAGGAAAAGAAACAGAGTGGGGAGTGGAAGCCCCCCCACTGCTGAAGCCCCGGAGATCTGCTCCATGAGCATGAACCCACATTACATGGTGCTTTGCAGACTAGTGGGGTTGGAAAGCAAAGATGGGTGGGATACATGGAGAGACTGAGATTCCAGCCACTTGTGGAGAACAGGCATGCACTATTGGCCCCCCTGAGACAAAAGAAAGGTGGGTAGTTTGAAGGACTTCCCAGTAGCGAGAGGGACACTAAAGGGCAAAGATTGTACAGAACTTGCTGCTCAGAAGAAAGGGATGATGAAACCATTCTAGCATGCTCAGTCCAGTGGGTTGGGAATCCTCAGGAGCTTCGGAGGCTGGCAACAAAGCCCAAGGCCCCCCAATGCAGTATGCAGCCTGCCACTCTGTCCCACTCACCTGCCACCCCCACATCGTGCCAGGCCATCTGGAGGGTGGCCATCCCCATGGTAGCTTTAGGGACGTAGCACAGTCTCTTCCCTGCATGCACGGCCCACTGGACCTGGCAGTGGAGGCAGGCGCTACTGCCAGGAAGGTAGGAAAGAGCTCTTTCCTCCCAGCAGGAGCTGGTCACATTCACCCACGACCCCTGCCGCTGCTGAAGGTGCTCAGCAGCTCTACAGAGTAGAGCTTCTGGGCACTACAGGGTGCCTCCTACACGGATCTATTATCCATTAAGAAACATTAAAAAAAAAACAACGAAGAGACAGAGGAATTTGGTTCAAACAAAATTATAAGAAAAAACGCCAGAAAGAGGGCTTCATGAAACTGAAATCGCCAATTTTCTTGATAAAGATTTCAAAATAAAAGTCATAAATGTGCTCACGGAGCTAGAGAAAAATATTCAAGATTTTTAGGGAGGACTTCAACAAAGACATAGAAATTTGGAAAAATACAGTATCTGAAGTGAAACATACAATGGAGGGATTTAAAGGTACATTAGATGAGGTAGAGGAGATAGTAAATAAGACAGAAATTAGAGAACAGGAAAGCAAAGAAGCTGAAGCACAGAGAGAAAAAAAGATCCCTAGGAATTAAAGAATAATAAGAGAGCTGTGTGAACAACCCAAATGGAACAATATTCACATTATATGGGCACCAGAAGAAGAAGAGAGAGACACAGGGATAGAAAGTCTCTTTAAGGAAATAATTGTTTAATCCCCCAATCTGGGGAAGGAAATAGTCACTCAGGACATGGAAGTGCAGAGATCTTCCAACACGAGGAACCCTAGGAAGACAACACCAAGATTTAAATTAAAATGGCAAAGATAAAGTACAAGGAGAGAGTACTGAAGGCACCCAGAAAGAGAAAAAAGATCACTTCTAAAGAAAACCCTATCAGGCTATCAGGAGACTTCTCAGCAGAAACCTTACAGGCCGGAAGGGAGTGGCATGATATATTTAGTGTAATTAAACAGAAGGGCCTTGGACCAAAAATACTCTACCTGGCATGATTATCATTTAAATTTGTAAAGGGATAAAAAAATTTCCAGATAAGCAAAAGTTGAGGGAATTCACCACCAGCAAACTGTCTCTATAGTGTATCTTAAAGAGACTGCTCTAGATGGAAGTGCTCCTAAGGTAAAGAGCTGTCACCAGGGAAGATAAATCACAGTAAAGGAAGTAGCCCAATTAATTACTAAGCAAATAAAAAATTAAATCAACTATTCACAAAGTTAGTCAAGGGATACAGAAAGAGTACAGAATATGACATCTAATATATAAAGAATGAGGGTGGAAAAAGAACGTGAAGGGGAGAAAAAAATACCCTTTAGACTGTATTTGAAGTAGCATAATAAGCAAGATAAAATAGACTGATAGTAAGGAAGCTGCCCTTTAACCTTTGGTAACAACAAATCTAAAGCCTACAAATGCCAATAAGTACAAATCTTTTGATAATCATCCTAAATGTAAATGGACTGAATGCACCAATCAAAAGACAGAGTTACAGAATAGATAAAAAAACAAGATCCATCTATATGCTGCCTACAAGACACTCAATTCAAACCCAATGACACAGACTAAAAGTGAAGGGATGGAAAAAGATATTTCATGCAAATAATAGGGAGAAAAAAAGCAGAAGTATCAGTACTTACATCAGACAAAATAGACTTCAAAACAAAGTAACAAGACACAAAGAAGGACATTACATAATGATAAGAGGGTCAATCCAACAAGAGGATATAACCATTATAAATACCTATGCACCCGACACAGGAGCGCCTACATATGTGAAACAAATACTAACAGAATTAGAGGGGGAGATAGAATGCAATGCATTTTACACTTCAACACACCACTCACTTCAAAAGACAGATCAAACAGGCAGAAAGTAAGTAAGGAGACAGAGGCACTGAACAACACATTAGAACACATGGACCAAACAGACATCTACAGAACTCTATACCCAGTAGCAGCAGGATACACATTCTTCTCAAGTGTACATGGAACATTTTCCAGAATAGATCACATACTAGGTCAGAAAAAGAGCCTCAGTAAATTAAAAAAGATTGAAATTGTGCCAACCATCTTCTCAGACCACAAGAGTATGCAACTAAAATAAATTATGCTAAGAAAACAAAAAGCCCACAAACACATGGAGGCTTAACAACATGCTCCTAAATAATCAATGGATCAGCGACCAAATTAAAAGAGAAATCAAGCAATATATGGAGACAAATGAAACCAACAACTCAACAGCCCCAAATCAGTCCTTTAACCTTTGGTAACCTTTGTAACCTGAGGGATACAGCGAAGGGAGTTCTAAGAGGAAAGTATACTGCAACACAGGCTTACCTCAAGAAAGAGGAACAATCCCAAATGAACAGTAAAATTACAATTAATGAAACTAGAAAAAGAACAACAAATGAGGCCCTAAGTCAGTAGAAGGAGGGACATAATAAAGATCAAAGCATAAATAAATAAAACTGAAAAGAATAAAAGAAAGAATCAATGAAAGCAGGAGCTGGTTCTTCGAGAAAATAAACAAAATAGATAAACCCCTAGCCAGACTTAACAAGAAAAAAAAGAGAGTCTACTCACATAACAGAATCAAAAATGAGAAAGGAAAAATCACTACGGACACCACAGAAATACAAAGAATTATGAGAGAATACTATGAAAAATTATATGCTAACAAACTGGATACCCTACAAGAAATGGACAACTTTCTAGAAAAATAAAATCTTCCAAGGCTGACCCGGGAAGAAACAAAATGTGAACAGACCAATTACCAGCAACGAAATGAAATTAATAATCAGAAAACTGCCTAAGAACAAAACTCCTGGACCAGATGGCTTCATGGCTGAATTTTATCAAACATTTAAAGAGCTAATAGCCATCCTCCTGAAACTTTTCCAAAACATAGACAAGGAGGGAATACTTCCAAGCTCATTCTGTGAGGCCAGCATCACTCTAATTCCAAAACCAGACAAAGACTCCACAAAAAAAGAAAATTACAGACCAGTATTTCTGATGAACGTAGATGCAAAAATATTCAACAAAATATTAGCAAACCAAATTAGAAAATACGTAAAAAATATCATCCATTGTGATCAAGTTGGATTTATTCCAGCGATGCAGGGATGGTACAATACTAAAAAATCTATCAACATCATCCACCACATCAACAAAAAGAAGGACAAAAACCACATGATTGTCTCCATAGATGCTGAAAAAGCATTCAACAAAATTCTACATCCTTTCATGATAAAAACTCTCAACAAAGTGGGTATAGAGGGCAAGTACCTCAACATAATAAAGGCCATGTATGACAAACCCACAGCCAACATTATACTTAACAGCGAGAAGCTGAAAGCTCTTCCTTTAAGATTGGGGACAAGACAAGGGTGCGCACTCTCCCCACTTCTATTAAACATAGTACTGGAGGTCCTAGCCACGGCAATCAGACAATACAAAGAAATAAAAGGCATCCAGATTGGCAAGGAAGAAGTTAAACTGTCCCTGTTTGCAGATGACATGATATTGTACATAGAAACTCTAAAGAATCCACCCCAAAACTACTAGACCTAATAACTGAATTCAGCAAGGTTGCAGGATACAAAATTAATACACAGAAATCTGTTGCATTCCTACATATGAACAATGAACTAGCAGAAAGAGAAATGAGGGAAACAACTCCATTTACAATTGCATCAAAAAGAATAAAATACCTAGGAATAAACATAACCAAGGAAGTAAAAGACCTATACCCTGAAAACTACAGGACATGTATGAGAGAAATTAAACAAGACACCAATAAATGGAAATGTAACCTGTGTTCATGGATAGGAAGCATTAATATTGTCAAAATGGCCATCCTGCCAAAAGCAATCTACATATTCAGTGCAATCCCTATCAAAATACCAACAGCATTCTTAAAAAAATTTTTTTTTGTTTTGGTATCATTAATGTACAATCACATGAGCAACATTATGGTTACTAGACTCCCCCCATTATCAAGTACCCACCACATGACCCATTACAGTTACTGTCCATCAGCGTAGGAAGATGCTATGGAGTCACTACTTGTCTTCTCTGTGCTATACTGCCTTCCCCGTGCCGCCCCCACATTGTGTGTGCTAATCGTAATGCTCCTTTTCCCCCTTTATCCATCCCTTCCCACCCATCCTCCCCAGTCCCTTTCCTCTTGGTAACTGTTAGTCCATTCTTGGGTTCTGTGAATCTGCTGTGTTTTGTTCCTTCAGTTTTTTCTTTGTTCTTGTACTCCACAGATGAGTGAAATCATTTGATACTTGTCTTTCTCCGCCTGGCTTATTTCACTGAGCATAATACCCTCTCGCTCTATCCATGTTGCTGCCCAACAGCATTCTTCAATGAACTAGAACAAATAGTTCTAAAATAAATATGAACCACAGAAGACCCTGAATAATGAAAGCTATCCTGAGAAGGAAGAACAAAGCTGAGGGGGATGACACTCCCTAACTTTAAGCTCTACTACAAAGCCGCAGTAGTCACAACAGTTTGGTACTGGCACAAGAACAGACCCATAGATCAGTGGAACAGAATAAATAGCCCAGATATAATGGGGAATAGACATCCTTTTCAACAAATGGTGTTGGGAAAACTGGACAGCTACATATAAGAGAATGAAACTGGATTACTGTCTAACCTCATACACAAAAGTAAACTCAAAAAGGATCAAAGATATGAATGCAAGTCATGAAACCATAAAACTCATAGAAGAAAACAGGCAAAGGTCTCTTTAATGTAAACACCATCAAATTTTTTCCTGAGCACATCTCCTCGGGCAAGAGAAGCAAAATCAAATATGAACAAGTGGGACTACATCAAACTAAAAAGCTTCTGTACAGCAAAGGACACCATCAGCAGAACAAAAAGGCATCCAACAATATGGGAGAATATATTCATAAATCACTTATGTGATAAGGGGTTAAAATCCAAAATATATAAAGGACTCACATGCCTCAACACCCATAAACAAAAAACCCAATAAAAAATGTGCTGAGGATCTGAAAAGACACTTCTCTAAAGGAAAAATTTGAGTGGCCAACAGGAACATGAAAAGATGGTCCATATCACTAATCATCAGGGAAATGCAATTTAAAACCACAATGAGATATCACCTCACAGCAGTTAGGATGGCCAACATCCAAAAGACAAGAAATAAAAATGCTGGCAAGGTTGCCAAAACCCTCCTACACTGTTGGTGAGAATGTAAATTTAGTTGTACCATTGTAGAAAGCAATATGGAGGTTCCTCAAAAAAATAAAAATAGAAACACCATTTGACCCAGGAATTCCACTCCTATGAATTTACCCCAAAAAACAGGATCCCTGATTCAAAAAGATATATGCACCCCTATGTTTATTGCAGCACTATTTACAATAGCCAAGAAATGGAATCAACCTAAGTGTCCATCAGTAGATGAATGGATAAAAAAGGTGTGGTACATATACACAATGGAATACTATTCAGCCATAAAAAGAAAACAAATCCTACCTTTTGTAACAACATGGATGGAGCTAGAGGGTATTATGCTCAGTGAAATGGGGCAGGTAGAGAAAGAAATGTACCAAATGATTTAATTCATTTGTGGAGAATAACAACAAAGCAAAACTGAAGGAACAAAACAGCAGCAGACCCACAGACTCCAAGAAGTGACTTGCGGTTACCACAGGGAAGGAGTGAGGGAGAGTGGGTAGGGAGGGAGGGAGAAGGGGATTAAGGGGCACTATAATTCTCAATCACAATATAGGTAGGTCATGGGGAAGGCAGTACAGCATGTAGAAAGCAAGTTATGACTCTATAGCATCTTACTACACTGCTGGACAGTGACTGAATTGGGGATGGGGTGAGGACTTGATAATATGGGTGAATATTGAAACCACAATGTTGTTTATATATGTAACATTTGTATGATTATATCAATGATAGCTTAATTACAAAAAGATAATTATGGACAGCCAATGAAAGGGAAACTTCAAAGATAATCCTGTAAGAAACTTTCTCCTATTTAAAAACATAAAGGAACTTTCTTAACAAAATATATATAAAAATTTTGAAGAACAAGTTAAAACTAGGAAAGGTAACAGAAAAATTAAGAGAAATCTAAAAACATAGCAGAAATTATAAACCCTAGATCTAAATAAAAAGAAATCATTTTTCTGTATAGTTGTAATAGATAAGTCAAAATATTACAAAAAGATAATTTAGCTCATGCATTTCAAGCAGAATACTAGTATTTCTGAGGTAATTAGCTACTATGCATTTTAAAGAGTAATAAATGTAAGTCGACTGAGAAATATATATATATTTGGCAGCTTATTTCTGAAAAGAAAAGCAGAGTGAGATAATGCAACACAGTATACAGCCTGGGAATATCTCTGGCTAACATGTGCATATCAATAAGCTTTTAGCAGCATATATGTATTAATCTTGATAAGCAATTTGCAGAAAAACTAGGTGATGCAATATTAAGATGGATTGCAAATTGAGAAGGGAAGAAACCTTAAGACAAATAGAAAATTAATTAAATCAAGCCTAATCATGAGAACAAAAATCCTAGATTATAAAAAATGATTGATTTATTTCATTTTTTAATACACTGAGGTGCACAAGTCATTACAATGCACGGCCCCAATTCAGAGCCACAAAACATACTTTTGATTTTTTTTTATAAATAATTGTAGAAGCAAACCAAAATGAAAACTAAAAATTTTAAATAATCACAAAATACCTTTTAATGTATAATGTAAAAAATAATTCTCTTAATATATTTTCAGTAACAAACCAGCATAAAATACTGAGCAAATTTGTAAAACAGGAAATTTTTGTGAAAAGTATCCAAATACATGGAGATTTTACACACACATATATATATATATATATGTAACTATACAACATATGAATTTGAAATAATTTCATTTTTATTTCAAATTTTATCTTAGCCTTTCAGAATTAATGTGGACTGAGAAGTTTTAAATGTTTCAACATTCTGACTGCTGAGTACTTATAGAAATACATAATATTTAATTACTTCTTTACTTACACTTTAATCAGCCACATTTCACTGAATTGGATTTAAAAATAATTTTTGGAAGCTTCCCAGTGCACTCAAATCAATATACATTGAAATAAAAATGCTTTTTGTTTTTCCAAGTAGTTGTCTGTTGTTTACATCATATTCAATAATTAAATTTATAAATAAGTAAAAGTCGCAAAGAATTTTGGGGGAAGAAAAAATGATTCTTAACAAACCTAAATCTGAACTATAGGAAAATAATAGCAGGTCTGTGGGATACTATACCCTCACAGAACCAGGCATTTTGCACTTCAGCATCACAAGAAAAACTTGATTCAAGAGGGTCTGAAAAGGATTAATTCAGCAGTGAGGGCAAGTAGACATTCATCAGACAAGATCTCCCAGTACATTTCAAACTGAATTAAAATGTCTCTGTGATAATTCACTGACCAATTAGTGTGGTCTCAGCTTCAGTGATAGAGTAAGTGATTCAGAGGAGAAAGTAAACTATAACGTCATACATATACGAATTGGGTAAAACTTCACAGTAAATATATTGATTTATATGGCACTCCATAAAATTGAACAAAATGAGGATATTCTTAACAATTAAAAAAACCAATACATTAGAGTTAAGGGCAGTAAGAGAATTTTGAAAAAGAAAGCTGTGGAAACACTTTGTATTAAAAATTTTTAAATAAAAAGTCATACACAACTTAAAAAAAAAACACCCATGGTGTTCGGGCATGGGTCCATACTCATTGTTCTGTAAGTTTTATTGATCCTCTTGGGGGCCGGTTAATGACACTCGACTCCAGGCTTGATGCAAAGAGCCTAGCCAATGTGCGAAAGCACCAAACACATCTAAATGGTCAATATGTCAAATATTGAGACAAATCATTTTTTTCATTTTATTATTAAGGTATTATAGATATACACTCTTATGAAGGTTTCACATGAAAAAACAATGTGGTTACTACATTTACCCATATTATCCAGTCCCCACCCATACCCCATTGCAGTCACTGTCCTTGGGTGCAGTAAGTTCCACAGAGTCACTGTTTGCCTTCCCTGTGCTACACTGTCTTCCCCGTGACCCCCACACCATGGGCACTAAACATAATACCCCTCAATCCCCTTCTCCCACCCTCCCCACCCGCCCTCCCACACCCCTTGGGACAAATAATTTAAGGCATCAGTTATTTGGCTTCCTGACCAGGAATATATGCACCACAGGCAGTACCAACAAGTGCACGGGTACCACCCTGAGCAGAAGGCAAACTATCAAGGGCCATTCTATTTTGTAAAACTGCCCTATGCATTTGAGTTGTTTCTTGATTCAAACAAACTTAAATTAACATTAATACTGAATATTTACCTAGATCACATTGACTTCAAAAACTTGGATTAGTTCCTATCAGAATTTCTGAAAGTTTGGGAATGTCCAATTCTTACAAGCTCTTGTCTTTAAACCAATTCATTCTAGCAATACCACTGGGATATAAAAAAATTCTTCCATTTACATAGATACAGACACACAAACATAAAGATTCAGACATCTGGTAGCTTATACTGCCATGAAACTGGTATAATCCAAAACTCACTACTTATGAATTTTGAAGACTTTGTCTTTAAAGTGTACTTCTTAAATGATTTTATCTAATTGGAATCTTCCTTGTTGTCTTTCCTGAGGGTTTCAGCCCAGAGCAAGTTCACTGTGGATTCAGTGACACCAAACACTGACAATGGAATGTTGAGGGTAAAAGGGGCTCACACCAAGCTTCATTCTCAGGGCGGCAGGTCCAGCACTAGAACCCCGTCCATTTCCGTCTGCCTCCGCCCAGGCTCTTTCTCTGCTCCAGCCTCTGCCTTCGCCTCCCTCTGCTCTCCCCTCTCCTGCTCTCTTGCTTTCTTCTCTAGGATCTGCTTTTAGCACCAGGGGAGCTCTTCTTGTAGCAATACTGGCAGTAATGGCTTATCGCCAACGGGTATGCAAGCCTGTGCCTGTACAGTAGGCTGAGCCTTACATCATCATGCATAGACAATGGGTGAGGTTAGAATCAGGTGAGAATCCTGGCCGTGGAACTTCCACTGTCCCTACACACCCTAACTCCAGGATTCTCGACTCACTATCTATGCACCCTCAACCTTCAGTGATGGTCCTTGTGCAAGAAAGATGGAGCATTGTAGCTAGATTCCACAACCACAGAGGCTACAACAATATACACATAACAACAGAAATTATGATAATCCTCAAGCCTGAGGAGATTGATTGCCACCAAGTGGTCATTCCAGCAGTATTCAAACCTGTTGTACTCAGATGAGTCCATGACTCCACATTTTCCATGGGAGGCCAGTAGCAGAACCAGTAGGGAGCTCCGGGCACACCAAGCAACCAACAGTTTTTGCTAGGGTGGGTGCCCAATCCTCAAAGACGTTAGAGGAGATTAACCTTAAGGGTGATAAGACACATTTTCATGACACCAACATAGGTAAATCTTGTCCATCAGAAAGGATGCATGCAAGAGACTGGACATGTGATAGGACAGTGGCAGGAAGGGGGTCCCATCCAGGTCTAGCATACCACACCTTTACCCCTCTCTTTGTGGGGGTTACTGAGGGGTCTATGTAAAGTGCTACTGGAGGTGCATGCACTGGCCATAAAGATAAAACAAATAACACAGCTGCACCAGGGAAGTTTCTCCCATGCTGCTAAGTCCTGGGCCACAAGTCCACGACAGATGGTGGGGCTGTGGAGGCATCCCTGTGGGAGGATGGTGAACGTCCACTGCCGGCCTTCCCACATGAAGACAGACTCTTTCTGACTTTCCTGTGCTATGTCAATGGGAAAGAAGGCATTAGCAATGTCCACATGTAATGATAGGTCCCTAGTTCATGCCTGAGGGTGTCCATAAGGGCTGCTATAGAGGGGAGAGCACATGCAGAGGCGGGTGTGACTTTATTCAATTCTCTGTAATCTATGGTCATATGCCAGTACCAGTCTGGCTTTTTCACTGGCTGCACTGGGGAATTGAAAGGACTATGATTGGGCTTTATAATACCCACTTTTCCAGTTCCTGGAGGCTTTCTCCAATTTCTTTATAACATCTAGGTAATTTGTATTTCTTGGTATTGTCACCTGCTATGGCAACAAGGAAATCTAAAGGCAGGTGCCTAGCATGTCCCTTCACACTGCCTTTATCACATATCCTCAGTCTGAACTCACATGCAGTGGTAACTGTAGGCCCTGCGGGATATCTATCTCCAAAATACATTTGGGAATGGGAGAGATATACACAGTATACTCCTTTGGGGGTAGGTGCCCTATTCCCAATGGGATTCAGGCTTGTTTCACTCTGATACCCTTACCTCCGTATCCATCTATAACAGCAGGGGTCCTGGGAAACTGATCAGGTTGCCATGAATCAGCGAGCATTCAGCTCCTGTGTCCACCAGAGCCAGGACATACTGTACATTCACTGGTGGCCAATGAATTGATATTTCAACATGTGGCCTCCAGTCCCCACCCAGTTCCCCAAGGTGGGTGCTTTGACCCTCCGCTCAGTCCAACTCGCCCAGTCATCTTCCTGTGAGGGTCTAGGTGCGGTTGGCTTACTCTCCAGCAGAAGTCCTGTAGACACACAGGATGGACTTGTGGCTTTGTCTCTGGCTTTCATTTCTAAATCCTCACCTTAGCCAACTGCCAAAACCACTGTTCCAGCTTCAATTCTTGCCACAGCTTCAGTAAGATTTGACTTCCCATCCAATTTCTCTTTATCTGCTCCTGCCTCTCAAATAAACCCACACCTGGGTCCCTGTGACTTTCACGGGACCCTTTAAGTTCTGCCACTCAGTAGCAGACCGCACTCCCTTCCACGCCAGCACGGCTTCCACCTCCCAAATCTGCCACAGTATGGGTTAACCTCATCTAAAGGTTGCCCTAAGTGATGGGCAAGAATGGCCACTAGGGGCCCAAAGCGGGATGGGGGAGCCATCTGATGCACGGTACCCCTCTTCTCTAAGGTAAATCGCTCCTCGTTCGGGCCATGATTTCCTGGTTTATAAATGACATTTTCACGCCCAACTCCTGTAACACCTGTTGGATCTTGGGGTACGCCTGCCATCTAGTGGGGAAAGATGGTAAGTCACCCTATAGGGGCCAACAGCAAATCCAAGAGGGCGTGGTTCCCTGGGGTCACATGTGCATTTTGTAATCGCTGCTACAGGTCAGGATGAGTTGTCAGGAAGCCAAATTTCCCATTTCTAAGCTGGACAGAATAATCTTATCTACCCCTACATCCCAAAGGTGCAGGAGCCAGGCTGACATGGACTCTGAGGGTTTCTGCCAAAACCAGGAGCCCAAATCCATCAGCTCTGCCAGAGTATAGGTGTGGAGCATGAAGTGCTCACGACCTGGGGAGGAGGATGCACCTCTCCCGGAGGAACCCACAGTTGCTGTGTCTTTCTTTCCTACTTCACTACTGGGAGGGATTTCAGTAGCGGAGGGGTTGGTGCTTCTGGCTCTGCTCCGACCCCTTGTGCTCATCTGACTTATCATCCACCAACCCTGGAGCGGACGGCGCCACTACATCCTTCACCTCCCCCACAGCGCCTTGCAGCCTGCGATCTCATGCTGCCATTACATCTGTTACCCCCTCAACAGCTCCTTGCAGTGGCGTCATCTCAGTTGTCAACAAACTTTTTACCTCCTCCATGGCACCTCACAGCTAGCATTCTCATGCTGCTCACACGAATACATTCTTCTCCTTTATGGCCTTTCTTAACATTCTTTTTTTTTAATATAATTTATTTTATTATCATTAATTTACAATTACATGTGCAATATTACGATTATTAAACTACCCCTTCATCAGGTCCCCCCCACCAACCCCATTACAGTCACTGTCCATCAGCGTAGTGAGATGCTATAGAATCACTACTTGTCTTCTCTGAGTTGTACTGCCCTCCCCGTGCCCCCCCAACATTACATCTGCTAATCGTAATGCCCCTTTTTCCCTCTTATCCCTCCCTTCCCGCCCATTTTCCCCAGTCCCTTTCCCTTTGGTAACTATTAGTCCGTTCTTGGGTTCTGTGAGTCTGCTGCTGTTTTGTTCCTTCAGTTTTTTTCTTTGTTCTTATACTCCACATATGAGTGAAATCATTTGATACTTGTCTTTTTCGGCTTGGCTTATTTCACTGAGCATAATACCCTCTAGCTCCATCCATGTTGTTGCAAATGGTAGGATTTGTTTTCTTCTTATGGCTGAATAATATTCCATTGTGTATATGTACCACATCTTCTTTATCCATTCATCTACTGATGGACACTTAGGTTGCTTCCATTTCTTGGCTATTGTAAATAGTGCTGCAATAAACATAGGGGTGCATCTGTCCTTTTCAAATTGGGCTGCTGCATTCTTAGGGTAAATTCCTAGGAGTGGAATTCCTGGGTCAAATGGTATTTCTATTTTGAGTTTTTGAGGAACCTCCATACTGCTTTCCACAATGGTTGAACTAATTTGCAGTCCCACCAGCAGTGTAGGAGGGGTCCCTTTTCTCCACATCCTCGCCAACATTTGTTGTTGTTTGTGTTTTGGATGTTGGCCATCCTCACTGGTGTGAGGTGATATCTCATTGTGGTTTTAATCTGCATTTCTCTGATGATTAGCGATGTGGAGCATCTTTTCATGTGCCTGTTGGCCATCTGAATTTCTTCTTTGGAGAAGTGTCTATTCATGTCCTCTGCCCATTTCTTAATTGGATTATTTGCTTTCTGTTTGTTAAGGTGCATGAGTTCTTTATATATTTTGGATGTCAACCCTTTATCAGATACGTTTTTTATGAATATATTCTCCCATACTGTAGGATGTCTTTTTGTTCTACTGATGGTGTCCTTTTCTGTACAGAAGCTTTTCAGCTTGATATAGTCCCACTTGTTCATTTTTGCTTTTGTTTCCTTGCCCAGGGAGATATGTTCATGAAGAAGTCGCTCATGTTTATGTCCAAGAGATCTTTGCCTATGTTTTTTTCTAAGAGTTTTATGGTTTCATGACTTACATTCAGGTCTTTCATCCACCTTGAGTTTACCTTTGTGTATGGGGCTAGACAGTAGTCCAGTTTCATTCTCTTACATGTAGCTGTCCAGTTTTTCCAACACCAGCTGCTGAAGAGGCTGTCATCTCCTCATTGTATATCCAAGGCACTTTTATCAAATATTAATTGCCGGGATATGTTTGGGTTAATGTTTGGATTTTCTATTCTGTTCCACTGGTCTGTGGGTCTGTTTTTGTGCCAATACCAAATTGTCTTGATTACTGTGGCTTTGTAGTAGAGCTTGAAGTCAGGGAGCGTAGTTCCCCCTGTTTTATTCCTCCTTCTCAGGATTGATTTGGCTATTCAGGGTCTTTTGTGGTTCCATATGAATTTTAGAATTATTTGTTCCACTTCATTGAAGAAAGCTGTTGGTAGTTTGATAGGGATTGCATTGAATCTGTAGATTGCTTTAGGTAGTATAGCCATTTTGACAATAATTATTCTTCCTAGCCAAGAGCATGGGATGCATTTCCATTTGTTAGTGTCCTCTTTAATTTCTCTTAGAGTGTCTTGTAGTTTTCAGAGTACAGGTCTTTCACTTCCTTCATTAGGTTTATTCCTAGGTATTTTATTCTTTTTGATGCAATTGTGAATGGAATTGTTTTTCTGATTTCTCTTTCTGTTCATCATTAGTGTATAGGAAAGCAACAGATTTCTGTGTGTTAATTTTGTATCCTGCAACTTTGCTGAATTCAGATATTAGTTCTAGTAGGTTTGGAATGGAATCTTTAGGGTTTTTTATGTAGAGTATCATGTCATCTGCAAATAGTGACAATTTGACTTCTTCTTTACCAATCTGATGCCTTGTATGTCTTTGTTTTGTCTGATTGCTGTGGCTAGGACCTCCAGTACTATGTTGAATAACAGTAGAGAGAGTGGGCATCCCTGTCTTGTTCCCGATTTTAGATGAAAAGCTTTCAGCGCCGCTGTTGCTATGATGTTAGCTGTGGGTTTGTCATATATAGCCTTATGATGTTGAGGTACTTGCCGTCTATACCCATTTTGTTGAGAGTTTTAATCAGGAATGGATGCTGAATTTTGTCAAATGCTTTTCGTATCTATGGAGATGATCATGTGGTTTTTGTTCTTCTTTTGTTGATGTGGTGGATGATGTTGATGGATTTTCGAATGTTGTACCATCCTTGCATCCCTGGGAAGAACTTACTTGATCATGGTGTATGATCCTCTCTTGATGTATTTTTTGAATTCGGGTTTGCTAATATTTTGTTGAGTATTTTTGCATCTACGTTCATCAGGGATATTGGTCTGTAATTTTCTTTTGGTGAGGTCTTTGCCCGGTTTTGGTATTAGAGTGATGCTGGCTTCATAGAATGAGTTTGGAAGTATTCCCTCCTCTTCTATTTTTTGGAAAACTTTAAGGAGAATCGGTGTTATTTCTTCTCTATATGTCTGGTAGAATTCAGAGGTGAATCCATCAGGCCTGGGGTTTTGTTCTTGGGTAGTTTTTTGATTACCAATTCGATTTCGTCGCTGATGATTGGTCTGTTTAGTTTTTCTGTTTCTTGCTTGGTCAGTCTTGGAAGGTTGTATTTTTCTAAGAAGTTGTCCATTTCTTCTATGTTTTCCAGCTAGTTAGCATATAGATTCTCATAATATTCTCTTATGATTCTTTGTATTTCTGTGGGGTCTGTCGTGATTTTTCCTTTCTCATTTCTGATTGTGTTTATGTGTGTAGATTCTCTTTTTCTTAATGAGTCTGGCTAGGGGTTTATCTATTTTGTTTATTTTTTCAAAGAACCAGCTCTTGGTTTTATTGATTTTTTCTATTGTTTTATTCTTCTCAATTTTATTTATTTCTTCTCTAATCTTTATTATGTCCCTCCTTCTGTGACTTTGGGCCTCATTTGTTCTTCTTTTTCCAATTTCAGTAATTGTGTCTTTAGACTATTCATTTGGGAATGTTCTTCCTTCTTTAAATAGGCCTGGATTGCAATATACTTCCTCTTAGAACTGCCTTTGCTGCGTCCCACAGAAGTTGTGGCTTTGTGTTGCTGTTGTCATTAGTCTCCATATATTCTTTGATTTCTGTTTTGATTTGGTCGTTAACCCATTGATTAATTAGGAGAGTGTTGTTAAGTCTCCATGTATTTGTGAGCCTTTTGATTTCTTTCTAAAATTTATTTCTAGTTTTATACCTTGGTGATCTGAGAAGTTGGTTGGTAGGATTTCAATATTTTGAAATTACTGAGGTTCTTTTTGTGGCCTAGTATGTGGTCTATTCTGGAAAATGTTCCATGTGCACTTGAGAAGAATGTGTATCCTGTTGCTTTTGGGTGTAGAGTTCTGTAGATGTCTGTTAGTCCATCTGTTCTAGTGTGTTGTTCAGTGCCTCTGTGTCTTTACTTATTTTCTGTCTGGTTGATCTGTCCTTTGGAGTGAGTGGTGTGTTGAAGTCTCCTCATATGAATGCATTGCTGTCTATTTCCTCCTTTAATTCTGTTAGTATTTGTTTCACAAATGCTGGCGCCCCTGTGTTGGGTGCATATATATTTAAAATGGTTATATCCTCTTTTTGGATTGACCACTTTATCATTATGTAATGTCCTTCTTTATCTCTTGCTACTTTCGTTTTGAAGTCTATTTTGTCTGATACAAGTACTGCAACACCTGCTTTTTTCTCCTTGTTATTTGCATGAAATATCTTTTTCCATCCCTTCACTTTTAATCTGGCGATATCTTTGCATTTGAGGTGAGTTTCTTGTAGGCAGTATATAGATGGGTCTTGCTTTTTTATCCATTCTGTTACTCTGTGTCTTTTGATTGGTGCATTCAGTCCATTTACATTTAGGGTGATTATTGATAGATATGTACTTATTGCCATTGCTGGCTTTAGATTCGTGGTTACCAAGGTTTCAAGGGTTGCTTCTTTACTATCTAACAATCTAACTTAACTTTCTTGTTAAGTTATTGTAAACACAGTCTGATGTTTCTTTATTTCTCTCCCTTCTTAGTCCTCCTCCTCCATTCTTTCTATAATAGGTGTTTTATTCTTTGCCTTTAGTTAGTATTTGGATGGTCTGCTTTCTTTGCCATGATTTTATTTTCTCTGGTGACATCTTTTTAGCCTTAGGTGTGCTTCCATCTACAGCAGTCCATTTAAGATATCCTGTAGTCGTGGTTTATGAGACGCAAATTCTCTCAACTTTCGTTTGTCTGGAAATTGTTTAATCCCTCCATCATATTTAAATGATAATCGTGCTGGATACAATATTCTTGGTTCAAGGCCCTTCTGTTTCATTACGCTAAATATATCATGCCATTCTCTTCTGGCCTGTAAGGTTTCTGTTGAGAAGTCTGATGATAGTCTGATGGGTTTTCCTTTGTAGGTGATCTTTTTCTCTCTCTAGCTGCCTTTAATACCCTGTCTTTATCTTTGATCTTTGCCATCTTAATAATTATGTGTCTTGGTGTTGTCTTCCTTGGGTCCCTTGTGTTGGGAGATCTATGAGCTTCGGTGGACTGGGAGACTACTTCCTTCCCCAGCGAGGGAAAGTTTTCAGCAATTATTTCTTCAAAGACACTTTCTATCCCTTTTTCTCTCTCTTCTTCTCTGGTACTCCTATAATGCGAATATTGTTCCATTTGGATTGGTCACACAGTTCTCTTAATATTCTTTCATTCCTAGAAATCCTTTTATCTCTCTCTGCCTCAGCTGCTCTGTACTCCTGTTCTCTGTTTTCTATTCCATTAACAGTCTCTCGCATCTCATCCATTCTGCTGTTAAGCCCGTTGATCGCTTGTCTGATGTCTGCATTTTCTTTCCTCAGTTCCCTCACTTCCTCCCTCAGCTCTTGCACATTTCTCTGTAGGTCCATCAGCATGGTTATGACTTTTATTCTGAATTCTTTTTCAGGAAGACTGTGCATTTCCATCACTTCAGACTCCCTCTCTGGGGTTGTCTGGTTGATTTTGGTCTGAACCATATTCCTCTGTCTTTTCATGGCTGTATAATTGGTCACTGATAGTTGCCACGTATGTCAGCGGGGCTCTTTAAGACTTTAAAAAGAGAAGAAGAAAAAGAGAAAAAAAATGAAAAAAAGAAAGAAAGAAAGAAAGAAAAAAAGGAAAAAAACAAGAAAAGAAAAAACAAAAACAAAACAAAACAAAAAAAACAAAAAAATGCCCACCGGACATAGATTCTGTGGGAATGCTCTAGGTGGCGCTGTTGCCCCACTATTCCACAGCTGTAATGTGCCGCTCCGCAGGGCCCTTTATCGCTCTGGCAGGGGTGGGAACGAGTAGGAGGCTGTTGATCTCAGTGAGAAGTGTTAAGTATGGCTACACTTCCTCAGTCGCCAGCTAAGGCGTCTGAAACTCCCCAGGACTCCCAGCCTGCTGGGCTGAGTGTGCTGGGGCGATCCGGCTCCTCCGCTGGGCTCCTGTCTCTTTAAGACCGCTGAGGAAAGCGCGCACTTTTTTTTTCCTTCTCGGAGCCGGCTGCAAGCCCCCTGGCGCGTTCCCCGCTCAGATCCTGCCCCTCTGTCTCTCCAATCTCCGCTGCACTGCGCAATGTGTGTCAGCGCTCCCCGCGCAGATCCCCGGGGCTGGCTACTTCGCGGGGTGCACTTCCACTCCCTCCCGGCTCTGAATCCTCTCCTCCCGCCGGTGCGCTGGGGTCGGGGAGGGCTCGGGTCCCGCCGGGTCGCAGCTCCGTATCTTACCCGCCTCTTGGGGTGCCGAGTCCTCTCGGGTGTAGCTGCACGCTGTGCGCTTTCCTGTGTATTCTCGTCTCTCTTTTAGGAATAGATGTATTTTCTGTGTTTTCGTAGATAAATATAGTGTTGGGAGGAGATTTCTGCCGCCCTGCTCACACCGCCATCTTCCCGGAAATCCTTGTGTGTTTTTGATTTTTACCAAAGCATTATAAAACTCATGTGTTAGATTTTAGATAGTGTGTTATCCTCATTTACAATGAGGCCATTGAGGCAAAGGCAGCCACACTTCCCCAAGGTTACATGATATATATAGCTAAGCCAAAACTAAATGCCTAGACTCTGGACTCATGATTTATTTTTCTTTCTGTTTGATCGTTTTTGCCTTATAGTGTTCTGCATCCTAAAAATGCTAGGTAATTTCCAACTTTAATGGGCTAAGAAAGCATTTGTGAAAGATATTGCAAATATTTTTTAAAAGCTACTGATTTGATATAAGTCTATAGAAAGGAGAGTAGAAAAGGAGCTTATAGTTTTAAAGACCAGGGTAATATATTATGTACAATAAAGTGAGGAAAGAAGAGAAAACATATTTCATTTCAGCTTGTGATTCTTTTTAGGCCAAGAATACTGTCATTCATCTTTATATCTCCAGGGCTTTAATTGCAACCTGCCTGCCCCAGTATGTTACACATGTATAGTAGCTTCTCAACAAATATTTATTCAATGAGTTCCCCAGATGCTTCAAGCTCTTCCTCCTGGTGATTATATTTATAAAATGTGTTATTTCCATGGATCTAATAGAGGGTTAAGTCAGGACTACAGATAGTTAACTTCCCCCTTAACCTAAGGTGTAGGGTGTATACCTTGAAATCACTGAGTATCTTATAGATACTTTGTTCTTCATATGGTATACTTTCATCAGGTGAACACACCAACGAAAACCTATGGAATGGGGAAAGGCCGTGCAGCAGATCTGAAGTACATTGAAGCTTGTGCTAGACGCATTGTCCAAAACTCATATGGGTACAAAATTGTGACTGAGAAAAGCACAGTTCCAGTGCGGGCAGCAGAAAGTATTCGTCGAATATTTGATGCAAACACCAAACCCAACTTGAATTTACAGGTATTAAAAAAAGGAAACATTAGAATGTGGTTCTTCTTATGAAAATATCCATGCTGTCCAGTTGCCCATGGTTATTTCTAGCTTAAACCTTTCCTTTGCATTGGGATTTTAGGTGTTGTCCAACCCTGAGTTCTTGGCAGAAGGAACAGCCATCAAGGACCTAAAGAACCCAGACAGAGTCCTGATTGGAGGGGATGAAACCCCAGAGGGCCAGAGAGCTGTGCGGGCACTGTGTGCTGTGTATGAGCACTGGGTTCCCAGAGAAAGGATCCTTACCACTAATACTTGGTCTTCAGAGCTTTCCAAACTGGTTGGTACATAACATTCAACTCTCCATTAAATTGAAAGCCGAGGACTTATTTCTCTTAAACCTGATAAGCTATACTGGTACTTGCCTAATATTAATAAAAGGAATAGTTTTGAGGATAATATTCTTTCTAATCTTGAAATAATTTTCACAAGAAGAAATCAACTAGCAGGTGTAAAATATTCTTGAAATTTCTAAAATTTTGATAAAATATATCATAAGATGGAGGATACATTAAAATAATAATTTAAAAATTATTCTTCTCCCTCTTTTATCCTCTTTCTTAATCATCTTTGTTCTCAATTTAAAACATTTTTCTTTACCAATCCATCCATAGCCTCCTCAAATTGAGCCTATCAGTAATTTTATATCTTCCTCAGTAATTTGCATCAACTCAATGAAATATAATCTAAATGCTCTTTTAGCTTCTCATACTTTTCCTTTTCTTTTTTTTAAAGGCAGCAAATGCTTTTCTTGCCCAGAGGATCAGCAGCATTAATTCCATAAGTGCCCTCTGTGAAGCAACAGGAGCTGACGTAGAAGAGGTGGCAACAGCCATTGGAATGGACCAGAGAATTGGAAATAAGTTTCTGAAAGCCAGTGTTGGTAAATGGAAAATTTCCTGTACATAAAGTGGGTTCATTTAGCTAGGGCTCTAACTTTAAGGAAGTCTTTGTTTAACTTAATGCTCTTAAAATAATAATTCCATTATACATGTAGCCTGCAACCTATCAGGGATTTTCTAAATGAGGCAATAATTAAACTTACATTGTTTGATAATTACTGATTGATTAGTAGGCTAAGCAGAGTTCACTGTTGTAAGAGGATTTATTAGTGTTTAGTTAGAACATTTAGGAAGAATAAGTTCAGGAGACCATAGAAAATAACTCAAGTAACACCTTACTGAAACAAGTAGGAAAAAATTCCCTAGCATCATGTTCTTTCCCTACTAATATACTTTTGGAAATGTGACCTTGGAGAAATATAGTTTATCCTTATTATTTGCAGATTCCATATTTATGTATTAGTGTATTTACTAAAATTTATTTGTAACCCCAAAATCAGTACTCATGGTGCTTTTATGGTCATTGCAGACATGAACAACGGCAGAAAGTTTGCATCCCCCAGCACATACATTCCCAGCTGAAGCTGCATAAGGCAGTGCTCTTCCTTCTTGCTTCTGCTGTCATACTATAAAGAAGAGCTCTTTTTGCAGTCTACTTAGTACCACATTTTTCACATCTTTGTGTTTCTTGTTGGTGATTTCACTATTTAAATTGGCCCCCAAGCATATTGCTCAAGTGCTGTCTAGTGTTCTTAAGTGTCGGAAGGCTGTGTGATGTGCCTCATGGAGAAAATACATGTGGTTAGATAACCTTCATTCAGACATGAGTTACAGTGCTATTGGCTATGAGTGAAATATTAATAAATCAACAATATCTATTAAATAAGGTGTCTTTAACCAGACACAAGAATATATATTGATTTGTTGATGAAAATGTGACCAAGAAGCTCACAGGAACCTCTGTATTTCATGTACGAGCAGTGCTTCAGTATTTACTAATTCTGTTTGTGTCACTTTTATGAAACATATATACTGGGAATAATGAGAATTGACTGTATTTTTGGATATAAGTTAGTATGGTTGATATAAAGGTAAATAGAATCTTTGACAGATTGGGCCATAGGCAGCCCATCCTGTTATTTATGTGGCCTCATGCCTTTTCCCAATACTGGTTTCCCTGGCCTTCTCTGTCTTTTCAACATTTTCTTCTAGCTACCATTTAATAAAAATAGCTACTTTTTAGTGAAGGCATATTATGCGCCCCGTTCTGAACAAGCACTTTTATATATCACTTATTAATTCTTATAACTTGTTACAAAAGTGCTGGTATTTACTGTATAGGTATGACAGAGAATCAGGGAAATTTTTGCAACTTGTTTGAAGCCCTATAACTAGTGAATGGCTAGGTGTTTCTTTTTTTTTTAATTGAAGTATCATTGATAAACAATCTTCTTTTGGTTTCAAATATACAACACAGTGGTTCAGTAGTTACCCATATTATTAAATCCTTACTCTCTCTAGTACAGTTACTATCATGAACATAGAAAGATGTTACAATAGCTTGGTGCTTCTGACTTCAAAGCCCATGCCAGGCCTCACTGTGTGCTGCATTGCCCTGGAACAAGGATGGGCAAACCATAGTCCTTAGGCCAAACCCAGCCCACAGTGTGTTTTTGTAAATAAAGTTTTATTGGAATACAGCCATGCCAATTTGATTACATATTGTCTGTCATCGTTTTTGAGCTAAAAAGGCAGAGTTGAATAGTTGTGCCAGAGACTGTGTGGCCCATAAGGGCTGAAATACAACCTGTCCTATAAAGGTTTGCCAGCCCTGTGCTACAGTGAGAGATGTGGGGCAGTGATAGGAGATGAGTGAGAAATAAAAAAGGAAATGTAGCCATACTAAAACTTCAACTAGAAGATTATCTGGAAATTATTTAGAGTTCATCAGTTGCTTGCAAACTTCACACAATTTGTGAACCCACTGATTTTCCAACATCTGAATTTTATTATTAACAATCCTAACATAGGCCCTCTGATTTAGTATGATAAATAAATTTGTCACTTGATTCAGTTATGTGTTTCTTAAATGAAAATGCTATCTGTTTTCTTTCAGGTTTTGGTGGGAGTTGCTTTCAGAAAGATGTTCTGAATTTGGTTTATCTCTGTGAGGCTCTGAATTTGCCTGAAGTAGCCCGTTATTGGCAGCAGGTATTAATCTTTAAAGTCAACAACTTTTGATTGTCACCCTTTGTGAAATGTTTTTGATAGGATTTATTTATTCCATGAGCTCAACTACTATTATATTCCTTTTTTTGTTTATTTTAGGTTTATTTATTGGGCTTCTGTTTTTTTTGTTTGTTTTTAGTGTTTAATTTATTTTGTTCAGTTTTTAATTTGTCTTTTTGGCTAATCATCTGTGATAGAAATTGCTGATAAACCAGTGTTTCTTCTAATTTTATAACTAAATTTGCTCCCAGAGCTCAAATTTGCTCAAGTTTAAAGCAAGAACTTTTATTCTTTTATATAATGTTAAAGATATATAAAAGATATAACTCTCTTCTCTTTTGAAAGGCATAAAATCAAAATAAAGAACCTATATTGTACTTTCAAATGGTTTGCATGTGTTGATATTTCTTTTGTCCCTTTGAGAGTCACAGAGCTAAATTAGAGACCCTTCCCAAATTGGAAATATAGTCAACATTTATATGCTTACTCTATGACAATTACTCCTTTAGGTACTTGCGTGTAGTATTTCATTTTCTCCTTGTCGCTAAAATTATCCCCCACCTGTAGATGGGGAAACTGAAGCTTAGAAGCATTAAATAATTTCTCCAAGATAACAACCACTGTATTTATCTTTCCCAAATAGTCTTTCTGCAAGTTTATTGTTTTTCAGCTTTCAGCAGTAGGTAGGAATATAAGGAAATGCACATTTTTTTAAGGAAATGTACACTTCTAATTTTGTTTCACTCAGCCCAGCATTATCTTAATGCCCATTGTGGGGAAAATGCAGATAAATACTTGATTTTCCCACATTTTGGGCTCATTTCCTAAGTTCTCAGGCTTTGAGATGGTTCCTAGAAGGTTAGAGACTTAAAAAAAAGTCTATTTTCATTATATTCATCTTACCACCAATATGAAGTCTAGTTTATAAACTCTTAGGATTGTAACAGATTAGGGCACCAGAGGCTTATACTCTTAAAATGTTTAGTTAAAAATTTTGCCAAGTGTTCATGGTGTTACAGTTCATCAAGTGGCAGCTTGACTTGTTGGACTTTTCTTTGTCCACTGTCTGCTCACACTCAGTTTTGGTGAGAAGTGGGAGGTAAGCATATAAGAGAGGACTTTGGCATTTAATTGCTTCCAGCCTTGCCTCCCCAGGGTTTGGAGAAGTTGGCTAAAGAAGTACACTGTTTTCTGTGTGCTTTTTTAGGCTGTTCTCATAGCTGGACTTCAAATGGGGTTGAAACCATGCTCCGCATCTTTACATCTGTCCCAACTTAATGCATGGAAAGTTAAGCCAAGTGAAAATTAAAATTTTCAGATTGGCCTTAAGGAGGGGAGGGAGGTAAATGCTTGTTTTTTTTTTTTTGTTTTTTGTTTTGTTTTGTTTTTATCTGTAGGAAAGAATTCGGTTAATCTTTATCACCTATTATTATATAAGGCCTGTAGTAGTCATACAAAAGTACTCACCATAAAGTTGGGAGCAGTGTATGGCACAAGCTGTACATCTTTTAACTCATCATTGCATATTTTAACATGTAATTCCAGGTCATAGATATGAATGACTACCAGAGAAGGAGGTTTGCTTCCCGGATTATAGACAGTCTGTTTAACACGGTGACTGACAAGAAGATAGCTATTTTGGGGTTTGCATTCAAAAAGGACACTGGTGATACGAGGTATCAATTCTTTAAAATATTTCAACCCCTTTGAGAGTGTTAGCTGTCCTCATCTGATCCTGATTTTTGATGATGATATGTGTCTGAAATATGTATACACATATAGTATAAAGAATAAAAATAAGGTGAACATCCATGTCTTCACAAGAAATAGTACCTTACCTGTATATTAAATCCCTTAGATGTTAGAATGTATGCCATTAAAAGCTTAACAATACCTATTTTTTTTTGCTTCAGAGAATCTTCTAGTATATATATTAGCAAATATTTGATGGATGAGGGTGCACACCTCCATATATATGATCCAAAAGTACCAAGGGAACAAATAGTTGTGGATCTTTCTCATCCAGGGGTTTCAGAGGATGACCAAGGTAAGGCTTTGAATCTCATGAGTCATTTTGAGTACGGGCCCTGAAACATATCTATTCTGTTGTTCAGTTTTTATCATGAGGCCCTCTTTTCAACCTCATTTCTCTAAAATTAAATTCTTAGACATTGTTTCATTGTCTTTTATTTGAAGTGATCAGCTGTGGGTTAGTTTAATGATTGTTCCAACATATTCTAAACACCCAAGAGGTTCCAAAGAGATGCTTCTTTGGATGGCAAGTTTGGGGGTGCTCCAGGCCCCCTTCCATTATCCCAGTCTCACTTCAACCAGACCATTCATTCCACTTCTGTCAGACTCTCAACTCCTACAATCCTGGCATTAAAATGCATAATTTCAAATAACTCCTTTCTTATTACCAATTTTTTGCTGTTGTTGTAGTGTCCCGGCTCGTGACCATTTCCAAGGACCCATATGAAGCATGTGACGGCGCCCATGCTGTTGTTATTTGCACTGAGTGGGACATGTTTAAGGTGAGGGAACGGTACTGATGTTAGGGAAAATCTTAAAGGTATCTTACTGTCAGTTGGGTTTGAGTTTGTGTACATGTATACGTTCTGTTTCTTTGGTTCCATCTTTACAGGAACTGGATTATGAACGCATTCATAAAAAAATGCTAAAGCCAGCCTTTATCTTTGATGGACGACGTGTCCTGGATGGGCTCCACAATGAACTGCAAACCATTGGCTTCCAGGTAATCATGATCCTGAACTGATTTTGTTCTGTTTGTTTGGTCATTTGCTTTTAATGGCTGTAAGTTTAGAATTTTAATATTTTCTCATTTAGCATAACTCTGGGACAAATGTCAGTTCTCTGGGAAGTCTGTATGGGATTTGTGAAATTACTCCACACCCTTCTTTACTTTGTGATCTAAAGGTCATTCAGTGTGACATAGTATCTAGGAAGTCATCAGTTGCATATTATACGTACCTTGCCTTACTCACATCATAATCAAGCAAGAAAATATATGAATTAAAAAAAATTTTTTTTCTCCCCAGAGCTGCCAAGGCTGCTCTGCTGAACTATCTGTACCACACTGACCCTCTCGGAGGCCAGGCCACTTATTCCTATATGGATATTTAGAGAATTGCAAAATGCAATGTAGTTGTCTCATGTTGTATAGGTCCTTTGCCTTCTGAGTGCTCAGCACTGTCCTAGTGCTGTGAGAGGTGTGAGTGAAAAGAATGGCAGTTTCAGTGGTACTGGCCTTCTTTTAATTGTTTGTCAATCATGAAGCATATAGAGAGCGGACAGAAACTGGAACACTACATCTATGTTAAATCATTTCAGTTCTACCAGGGGTCCCAAAAGTATTAATAAGAAGGAGCTACTTTCCATTTCCTCAGAGCTGTGTGTACATGCGGGTGGGACGTGTCAGAGAATACAGAAACATTCCAGGAGATTGCTGTTGGCATAGTCCGAGCACAGCAGATTGGGGCAGTGGTGAGAGCTGGTTGTGTGTATCTACTCAGCACCAGCTCTCTTGGAGAAGTACCTGTAGGGTCTCATCTACTATTTAAAATGTCTGATCTGGTTCTCTTAACTTGTCACTGACTTGTTGAAGATTCTTCTAATTTAGTATTCAGTGCCCATTTCTCATTCCTGAGAGGTTCGCTTGCAGCAGCAATCAGATGGCATTCTTGTCTCTTAGCACTCCATCAAGGACCTTGGGGACTCTTCTGTCCCACTCCCACCCCTCCTTAGTGAGTAACAGCATGACATTTTCCCAGACTTGGCTTAATTAAACTCAGCAATGTTATTATTAAAAGATTATTTGCAAATTATAGACACATTTTCTTTCATTCTTATTTTATTCTTCTAAGGGAAAAGATATGTAAAGAAATATATATATGAATAAGTTTGAGTTCATATAAAAGTTAACTTTTCCTAATAATGATTAAAAAAACAATTAGGAATATCTTAAAGAGAATTTATAAGTCACTAAATAATTGATTAATGCAAAGCAGAAGTGCTTTCTTTGAATCAGGTTTAAATATTTTTAATTCAAAGGATGTTTATGAAAATTGTGTAGTATATTTATCTCTGCTGTAGAGAGGAGGCAAACTTATGACTAATAAGCAGTGTCTTTAAAGATAAGATTAATGATTTTGGATATATGGGAAAAAGTTTAAAATGTAATATGCAAAATAAGAATTTGCTACCATTTACTTTTTGAAGCCTGACTTGTTATATTCCAAACACTGTGCTTACTTAGTACTTTACCTAATTTAATCCTTACCACAGCCCTTTGAGGTAGGTGGTAGTAACCTCTCTCTTGAGGAAGAGAGACCTAGAGACTTTAAATAACAAAATAACGATCACTCAGGATTTCTCCTGGGGCCTTTCAGACTTTGAAGACTGAACTCCTATAAAATATGCTATTACAGCTTATACAAAATATTTAAAATAAGAGAAAAAAACTATTACAAGAACAGAGTTTGAGAGAGAATGTGAAGTAACTGGAATCTGGTCTGTTAATTGCTTTCATGTATGCTACTGAAACAGTAGTGGTATATGATTGTCTACTCTGTTTGAGGGGGTGTTGTGTTGGGGATGGCAGGAGTCAGAGTGTCTAGATAGGAATATATAGATTGACTCTAGAAACATACAAAATATGGAGTGAACCAAAGACCTTTCATAGCAACCCAGACAACTTGAGAGACTTTTTTGTTCTCAAAAGGAAAAAGTAATCTAAGTTTTCCCCATCAGTATACTATGTCATAAAGTTTTTACATTTATGTATTATCATTATTACTAGTTTTCCTTCTAAAATCTTTTTTTCCCCTAGATTGAAACAATTGGCAAAAAGGTGTCTTCAAAGAGAATTCCATATGCTCCTTCTGGTGAAATTCCAAAGTTTAGTCTTCAGGATCCACCTAACAAGAAACCCAAAGTTTAAGCATTGCCATGTTTATTTGTAATTTTTTTGGTAGTTCAGGATATCAGATATCTATCCGATACTAAATGGTAAATGAACCAAGTGTTTTTAAGGAAACAAAACTATTTTTTTAATAATCAAATTTATACTAGCTATATGGGAATCAGCATATCTGGTAATTATGAATCTCCAATCTTTTTTACATATTTTTATAATATTGTTAACTCAGTTTTTGGATGAGTGGCAAATAATCATGTTGGTTTTAATGGTGTCGACTTTTGTAAAATAAAAATTGAACTTCACTTGTTACTTTACAAAGTGTCCATAGGCAGGCAGCACTTTAATCACACAGTAAAAGGTAAGGCACTGTTCACTTTTTCTCATCATTGGTTTATTAACTTGTCATTAAATATGTGTTTTAAATCATGAAATTGCTGCTCTAAATTCTGGGCTAAACCTGCCAACCTTTCAGAAAGTGTCATCGAGCCTTAGAGGTTTTTTTTAAGTCCGAAAAGATCATCATTGCTTATTTCCAATCCAAATAAGACTAAAAGGCAATTTTTTTTAACATGAAGTGAAAATCAGTAGGATGGTCTATTTCATTCTTCACTTCTTGTTTTTCCTCACTCATTGTTATTTTTTTAGTCCAACAGCCAAAAATATTTGTTATACCTTTACTTTGCATTTTTATTCCTATAACCCACTGCAGTTTATCCCTTTTTCTTTAAGAAAACCAATATAATCTCATGTGTAAACTTACTTGAAGTAGATTTTTAAGATTATGTGTAGCATAATTCTATAATAAGAATTTTTTGTATGTTTCCATCCATTTTTTTCTTACGTCTCATTGGCTTTTTGACTTTCTCTTGTGTTTTACCATTGTTTAAATGTGTCAGGTGTCCATTTGACGGCTTGTGGTCTGCTGAGAGTGTACAAATTGAGTTAAACAGTTATAGGCCTCATCCTTTGGGACCTAATTTTGCAGTCCACTGAGAATACAGTGACAGATACAAAGATGAGGACTGAGACATCTGTACAGATATCAAATACATAAATAAAATATTCTGCATCAACACTTGTGTGCTGTAGTTTTTATCATAGTGCAAGTAGCTAATCAGTCATGAGAGTCTGACAGACAGGAAAATGTCACTCATTCTTTTGAGAAAAGGACATCTCATCATACTTTCAAATGATACAAGAAAGGGAGAGAATTTAGCAAAAAGACCAGGTATCAGCAAACTGAAGCCCATAGGCCAAATCTGCCCAGCCTGTGAGCTAAGAATGGTTTCTACATTTTTACATAATTACATTTTAAAGGGTTATAAAGCCCTCAGTTTTGCCTGTTGGCCTGAAAAGCCTGAAATATTTGCTATCTGGCCCTTTAAGAAAAAGTTTGCAGACCAAAGTGAAAGAAACAGAACACTAGAAAGAGACAAATACCAGAGTGTTTGAATATGAAATGAGCCCATACTTATGACTTTGAAGTAAGGTTGAGTTTATTAATTAGAGTTTACTTTACATTTCTGCTTGAAAATATTCTTGTATTCATTTAATCATTTTATATTTTAGTAAAGGATTCGTGGATAAAGTGAAGGTTCCTGTGGCCAGGATTCTCACCTGGCTCTGGTCAGCTTGCTCACTGCACACGTGTGGGCAATATGTCGTTATTGATTCTATATAAAGAGCTCCGTCCAGTGCTCTGGGCGATAGGCGAGCAGAGGCTGGAGTGGCAGCAGCGCTGAGGACAGAGACTGAGGCAGCTGCATGGGTGGAGAGGCCCAGAGGCAGAGACTGACTTGCTGCATGCAGACTCACTCTGAGTGGACCGGATGCTAGTGATTGACCTGCCACCGTGGGAATAAAGTTGGGTATAACCCTTTCACCCCAAGAATGTTCCACTGTCATTTCTTTGGTTTCATTGAATCCATGATGAACTTGTTCGGGGCTGAACCCCATTGGCAAGACAGGATTATAATCCAAAATTGTCTTGCTAAAGCAGACAGAATTAGGCACTGGGTTGAGGCAGGATGCTTCAATTGTGTAAAATATAGTTACTGATTAAAAGGTAAGAGAATTGGTAAGTGGAGGAAAATGGGCAAAAGACAGCTTACAGAACAATGTAAACTTGCTGTTTGTCATGGGGACGAAAAAAGCCCAATAACAGGTAAATTTAACAGCAATTCAAGACCTTTGTGTGAAAAGTTACAAGAAGGTGGTTAGCCTTTTCTCCCCTACTAAGAGAATTAAAGGCCATGTGTTTCTTTTTTTAATTGATAGCAAGGTTTCTATATTAGCTAGTATTTCTTTCGTGGGGTACAGTGACTATGGATGAAATTATTAACTAGTACTTTTAACAAGATAGTAAATGATGAAAAAAATTCAAATAGATACAAAAGGGTATATGAAAATGTAAAATCTCTTTTCCACAACGTGTTCTCAAGAATGTGTTATTCCATTTAAGACTTCTAGCTTTAAATCCTGACTGCATTACCTGTTAATAGCATGTGGTATTTTGGCTGAGTTGCCTGAAAGCCTTGTTTTCCTCACCTGTAAAATACAGATAATTCATCTCTAACTCAAAGAGTTGTCATAAAGATTATGTGAGATTATTGTTTACACAAAGATCTTACAGAGTGGCTGGCAGGTGATGGGACGCTCCTGTTAGACACCATACAAGCAGATCCCACTGAACCAGAGCCATGTGTAGGCTCTGGAGTCACTAAGAAATAAGTAATTAACAGCATTACAGGGCAGGCAACACACTAAGCCCTTTGGGGTGTGTTCTCATTGATTGTCCTTTGAGATAAGTTCTATCCCCATTTTCAGATGAAGTGCAGAAGCCTAGAAAGATTAAGAAACTTGCTCAAAGTCACAACAGTTTGAATGGGAGCTTTTCTCACTGAAGTTGAAAGGATCCTAGTTTGAGGCATTATCAAGAAGAGTGAGCACCTGTGGCCTTCGTCAGACTAATAGAACAACATCCCAAGGAAATAATCAGATGGATAGGGCAAAATAGCATGAGCAGCAGCTGAGAAGTGTGTGAATACATGCCCTTCAGCCTCCTGGGGACTCCCAACCAGAAAGGGATCTGAGATTCTACAGGAGACCAGGGCTGAGGAAGAGTAGAGAGACAAGCTAGCGAAATTAAGATCTACCTGTCTATGTAAGCTCACTTGTACTTGTATTCAGGTAACCCTATTTAAACTATTAAAAACTTAGTGTCTGTGTACCCACTATAAGGCAGATGCTCTAAGTGCTAAGAAATGAAGGCATAGATGCTAAGACATACACGAAAAAAACTGACCAAATATGAAAATAGCTGTAAGTGATAAAATCAAAATGCCATGTGGCACGAAGGTAAGTTTACCTAGCTGAGGAAGACAGGAAGGCTTCCTGAAGGCAAGATGGCATTTGAAGTAGGTCTTCATAGACTTAATCTTGGTAGGGAAGGGAGAGTAGGAGCACAGGGCAGAAGCAATGTGAGCGAAAGGATGATGCCGGTCGATTCAGATTTGTTTTAGGGGAAGCAAGTCGCCTTTTGTCTGGAGTAGAAGGGAGCATGAAGAGGAAGAGTTAGAAAAGACTGAAAGGTTAGATGAAGGACAGATTGTAGAAAGCCTTGAAATCCAGGCTGGGTATGGGCTTCATTTTCTTGTAAAAATGGAGACACTGATGGTTACATAACATTGTGAATGTACTCAATGCCAATGAATTGTACATTTTAGAATAGTCAAAATGATAAATGGAAACACTGAAGGTTTACTTTTTAAAATGCAGTCACTTAAAAAGAAATGTTAACTTTGTTAGTCACACTAGCTTTAGTTTTTGAGAGCATGCAGCCCCAAACTAGATGTTACTATCTAGTTTATTCATATACTGGCAATGCATTCAAGTTTAAAACTGAAACCCAGAAAAAATATACCATTAGTGTCAGCCTTGCATAATAACATTTACAGAGGACCTTTAAACTTCAGAGGATAAGTTGGATACAGTTACCTCTTGTCCCTTCATCCCTTTTCTCTGAATAAAAAGAGACTCCTCATTGTAGACCCATATTTTACAATATACCATCAGTATCATGGGAGATTATTTTAGGTGAATATAAGTGCCTAACAGGGACTTATTTTAAAGGCATTTGAATAAACATTTACAAATTAGTGTATATACTTGGCTGCTCTAACAGAGGCCAAAAATAATAAATGTTTTAAAAAGAGCAGAGAGGTATTTCTCTCTCATATAAAAGTCCAGGCAGGTGCTCCAGGACTGGTAGAGCACTTCAAAGGTCCAGGCTTTTTCACCTACTTGTCTGTCATCCTTGACACAATCTCCTATTTCATGGTCCAAGATGGCTGGCTGCTTCTTCAAACCCATGTTCTCATCTAGCCAGGAAGGAAGAGGGACAAGAAAGGAAAGGTACAACCTACCCTTTAAGAACATATTCAGAGAAGTAGCACAAATACTATTCATATACTGCTTGTTAAAAGTTAGTCACATATCCACACCCAGCTGTAAAGGAGTCTGGGAAGTAAAACTTTTAGTGATGACTGACAATGTACCAGCTAAAAATTCTAATTTTGTAGAAGGAGGGTTATGGAAATTGGGAACAATTGGCAGGCTCTGCCTCACACAAAAAATCCCTATTTTCATTGCTATTAGTATTGAGTTTCCATTATGGTAGGGATATAAAATTTCATTTTAAAGGAATTTAAGTTTAGAAATTCAGTCCATTGTAAAAAAGAATAATACCTAAAACAGTAGTTCCCATCCAGCTAGGGCAAAAATAGTGAATACTGCATGTAAATTGCTGGGGAATGAGTTTGTTCTTCTCGGTTCTTGTCCCCGCCACAACAAAGAATTGAAGGGCAGAGACACAGTAGTGAAGCAGAATGAAAGTTTTATTTGAATGCACTCCAAAGGAGGAGTGGGCTAGAGTCAAGGCAGATAAAAACAGGTTTAAGGCAAAATGGTGCACACTCGAAGAAAGAGGAGTGTGGGCAACTTCCAAGAAGAGGCTCATTTAAAATCTTAGGATTCTGTCTTTTAAGGCTTTCAAGAATGGGATAAAATTAAAGGGATAAGGGGTGTAGGCTTGTCAGACAGTCTCATGATGTCTATCTCTGGTGAAAGACAGTATGTCATTATCCATAGTAGGTCCTCTAGATAATTCTGTAGGATAAGCTTCCTGTTCTTTTCCAAGATAAGTGCACTGGGACAGTATCAGTTAACATTGCTTGCCTTGCCTTTAAGACAGACTGTTGGCTGATTATCAAAGAATATGTTAAGAATCTAACATCCCAACTGTGTCTTAAAATGGAATCTTAGCCTTAAGATAAGTCCCTCCTGTTCTTATTATGCTATTCATATCTCACCATTTTTAGGAGAATTAATCATGATGCTTGTCCTATGTCTCTGCCCTATTTCACTTGCATTTACTAGAGCAAGTCTCAGGTCAGCCTGGATTCAGAGTCTGTGGAATGAACTCACATTGCAAAAGGGATTAACTCTCTGAGTCCTTTCTGGCTCTCTGGCTCTATCTGATTAACTCCCTGAGTTCTTGGTGAGCCCACACTCTTTTCATCCTGCTCTTATCTGTCTTTCTGCCTAACAAAATGACCTAGTTTAGGAAAACACAGTAGTAGTGTGATGTATTTTAATTAGTAACACTAAACTTAGGGAACTACAAGGGTTGTTCGTTTTGCTGAAACTAAAGACTAAGCCTACACGATGGTAAACATACAGATGTAAGAAAATTAAGTTATTTGTTCTCTATCAGTGACTTCCCAGCTGTGACACAAGCATCTAAACACAGGTGCTTCTGGGATCCTGGTAATGACTGATTTAAATAAAAATACATATATACACACATAGATAACTACAGGTGTAAAGCTATCTACAAAACTATTACTAAAAAAGCAGCAAGCAGAGTTTTCCATCAATATGCCATACTGACCAAATAATTGCATCTCTCCCATTTAAGTACCCCATTAAAATTACAGCAAGAGCTAAGAGAGACATAATCCCATAAAACAAAGAGAACAGGAGGGGGCCATCAATGGTCAAGAGATTTAAAGAAATTTCTGGAAAGCATTAGGTGGCTGGATGTATACTGACTGAAGAGAAGAGCTGCTTCCTAGAATAAAGATTCGAGGGCAGAGGAGGAGGCCCAGCCAGCAGATCAGCAAAGGCTCCACCCAAAAGGATGTGGGAGAGGGGCAGTCACTGGTAGCTTAGCTTAGGTCTTTAACCTGAACAGTTAATTTTCTCATTTCACCCTCCTCTAGACATTTACTTTCTTGTGACTACATCTCTCAGCCACAGGGTAAAAAAAAAAAAAAAAAGGTGGGGTAGGAGAGGTCTTTCTGTAAAGAAATTGATCAAACTGTTGCAGGGGGTAGAGCAATCCATTTTGCTGTCATGCACCAGGACAAGCCTTCTGCGTTCTAAGCCCAGCATGAGCTCTCTGCCTTTTCACCACAAAGCAAGCAAGTCAAAAGACTGGACTTTTGGTTACATGTGTTGAATTAAACCCATGTTCTGTTTTTTTTTAATTTTGGTATCAGTAATGTACAATTACATAAACAACATTATGGTTACTAGACTCCCCACATAATCAAGTCCCCACCACATACCCCATTACAGTCACTGTCCATCAGTGTAGTAAGATGCTATAGAATCACTACTTGTATTCTCTGTGTTTTACTGCCTTCCCTGTGCTGCCTCCGCCCCCACATTATGTATGCTAATCATAATGCCCCTTTTTCCCCCTTATCCCTCCCTCCCCATCCATTCTCCCCAGTCCCTTTCCATTTGGTAACTGTTAGTCCGTTCTTGGGTTCTGTGAGTCTGCTGCTGTTTGGTTCCTTCAATTTTTTCTTTGTTCTTATACTCCACAGATGAGTGAAATCGTTTGATACTTGTCTTTCTCCACCTGGCTTATTTCATTGAGCATAATACCCTCTAGCTCCATCCATGTTGCAAATGGTACAATTTGTTTTCTTCTTATGGCTAAATAATACTCCATTGTGTATATGAACCACATCTTCTTTAACCATTCATCTACTGATGGACACTTAGGTTGCTTCCATTTCTTGGCTATTGTAAATAGTGCTTCAATAAACACAGGGCTGCATATGTCTTTCAAACTGAGCTGCTGCATTCTTAGGGTAAATTCCTAGGAGTGAAATTCCTCTGTCAAATGGTATTTCTATTTTGAGTTTTTTGAGGAACCTCCATACTGCTTTCCACAATGGTTGGACTAATTTACATTCCCACCAGCAGTGTAGGAGGGTTCCCATTTCTCCACATCCTCGCCAACATTTGTTGTTGTTTGTCTTTTGGAAGTTGGCCATCCTAACTGGTATGAGGTGATATCTCATTGTTGTTTTAATTTGCATTTAACTTCTCTGACGATTAGCAATGTGGAGCATTTTTCATGTGCCTTTTGGCCATCTGAATTTCTTCTTTGTAGTACTGTCTCTTCAGCTCATCTGCCCATTTCTTAATTGGCTTATTTGCTTTTTGTTTGTTGAGCTGCATAAGCTTTTTACATAATAGGATGTCAACCCCTTACCAGATATGTCATTTATGAATATATTCTCCCATGCTGCAAGATATCTTTTTGTTCGACTGATGGTGTCCTTTGCTGTACAGAAGCTTTTTAGTTTGATATAGTCCCACTTGTTCATTTTTGCTTTTGTATCCCTTGCCTGGGGAGATATGTTCATGAAGAATTTGCTCATCTTTATGTCCAAGAGATTTTTGCCTTTTTTTTTCTAAGAGTGTTATGGTTTCATGAATTACATTCAGGTCTATGATCCATTTTGAGTTTACTTTTGTGTATGGGGTTAGACAATAATCCAGTTTCATTCTTTTCCATGTAGCTGTCCAGTTTTGCCAACACCAGCTGTTGAAGAGGCTGTCATTTCCCAAAGGTATATCCATGGCTCCTTTATCATATATTAATTGACCATATATGCTTGGGTTTATATCTTGGCTCCCTAGTCTGTTCTATTGGTCTATGGGTCTGTTCTTGTGCCAGTGCCAAATTATTTTGATTACTATGGCTTTGTAGAAGAACTTGAAGTCAGGGAGCGTAATTCCTCCCGCTTTATTCTTCCTTCTCAGAATTGCTTTGGCTATATGGGGTCTTTTGTGGTTCCATATGAATTTTAGAACTATTTGCTCTAGTTCATTGAAGAATGCCCTTGGTATTTGATAGGGACTGCATTGAATCTGTAGATTGCTTTAGGCAGGATGGCCATTTTGACAATATTAATTCTTCTTGTCCATGAGCATGGGATATGTTTCCATCTATTGGTATCTTCTTTAATTTCTCTCATGAGTGTCTCATAATTTTCAGAGTATAGGTCTTTCACTTCCTTGGTTAGGTTTATTTCTAGGTATTTTATTCTTTTTGATGCAACTGTGAATGGAATTGTTTTCCTGATTTCTCTTTATACTAGTTCATCATTAGTGTATAGGAATGCAACAGATTTCTGTGTATTAATTTTGTATCCCACAACTTTATTGAATTCAGATATTATATCTAGTAGTCTGGAGTGGATTCTTTAGGGTTTTTATGTACAATATCATGTCATCCACAAACAGGGACAGTTTGACTTCTTCCTTACCTATCTGGATGCCTTTTACGTCTTTGTGTTGTCTGATTGCCGTGGCTAGGACCTCTAGAACTATGTTGAATAAAAGTGGGGAGAGTGGGCATCCTTGTCTTGTTCCTGATCTTAAAGGAAAAGCTTTCAGCTTCTTGCTATTAAGTATAATGTTGGCTGTGTGTTTGTCATATATTGCCTTTATTATGTTGAAATATTTGCCCTTTATACCCATTTTGTTGAGAGCTTTTATCATGAATGGATGTTGAATTCTGCCAAATGCCTTTTCAGCATCTATGGAGATAATCGTGTAGCTTTTGTCCTTTTTGTTGAAGTCTCCTAAAATGAATGCATTGCTATCTATTTCCTCCTTTGATTCTGTTAGTATTTGTTTCACATATGCTGGTGCTCCTGTGTTGGGTGCATATATATTTATAATGGTTATATCTTCTTGTTGGACTGACACCTTTATCATTATATAATGTCCTTCTTCATCTCTTGCTACTTTCTTCATTTTGAAGTCTATTTTGTCTGATACAAGTACTGCAACACCTGCTTTTTTCTCCTTGTTGTTTGCATGAAATATCTTTTTCCATCCCTTCACTTTTAGTCTGTGTATGTCTTTGGGTTTAAAGTGAGTCTCTTGAAGGCAGCATATAGATGGGTCTTGCTTTTGTATCCATTCAGTGACTCTATGTCTTTTGACTGGTGCATTCAGTCCATTTACATTTAGGATGATTTTGGATAGGTATGTACTTGTTGGCATTGCAGGCTTCAGATTCGTGGTTACCAAAGGTTCAAGGTTAACTTCCCTACTACCTAAAAGTCTAACAACTCACTTAATATGCTATTACAAACACAATGTAAAGGTTCTTTTTTTTTTTTGTTTGTTTGTTTCCTTCCTCCTTTTTCTTCCTCCTCCATTCTTTATATATTAGGTATCATACTCTGTACTGTTTGTCTATCCCTTGATTGACTTTGGGGATAGTCAATTTAATTTTGCATTTGCTTAGTAATTAGCTGT